>QFAX02000409.1:0-63328 GCA_003412495.2 Echium plantagineum
ATGACGAAAATGAGTGTAGCACAGAGATAGTAATATGTCGTTCGAGAAAGTCAGAAAACGTATTCGAGCTGAACTATTAGTGACATAATTTGTAAGTTAAATTGAGCTTCATGCTCTTACGGACATAGATTAAGTACGCTCATGTATATAAATGAATTTTCATTTACTAAATTTGACATAGTTCTAAATTTGTGTACTTAAATTGCTATAATTAAAATGATGCAATTTCGATTTTTTGTAGTGACATATATACATTCTCAATCATTTGACATAAATAATAATAATAATTTTAATAATAATAATAATAATAATAATAATAATGTTAGGTACTGACACGATATCCTTTAGCTTAAATTAAATTTTACTTTTATTGGAATTTTCAATTTTTCTTTCTATTACTTCTAGTAGGCGTAAAGAGTAGGTTCAAATCAAAAGCTAATGAATCACAAGTTACCATACAAATACAGTTCAACGATCACAAGATACTTCATCGTCTCTTAATTAGCCCTTTGATATATGAGTAATTTTCACTATATTAAAGTTTTCATATTTCAACTCTTTCAAATCTCAATCTCAATCATTCAAGTCTCTAATATTATACAAGGTCATTAGCTAGCGATATCTGAACTATTTTCGAGAATTGCTTTTGTAGCTTTTCAAGCAATTACTTTATGGAACTTTTTCCTGACATCTCGACGATTTTTTAGCACCTTCTGTGAGATTTCGGGACATTTCAATCACTTGAAGGATCGGAGTAAAGTTTATAGTTGTGAGAAGACATGGTTGTTATACGAATGTTAAATCATTTGAATTGAAACGAGTAGACGCTAAATTATGTCGACTTGGTGGACAAATCTTTACGAGATTACAGTGTAAAGATACATAAGTCTAAAGGGTATAGTCCAAGAAGATATGTATAACTACGGGATCTTACTATTGATTACATAAGCTCTGTTATCAATTCATGTGCTATCTCAAGTAAAGTCATCTCTAGAAGCAGAGGATAAGCAAAAGTCCATATCAAAGAGGCCAAAAACCATTTCATCCATCAAGCTTTCTCCATTGGAGCTACACCGAAAAGCCATTAGATCATAACCTTAATGCCAAATTTGTGGTTACTTTGAGGAACATATCACGTAAGATTATTGCATCAATTCAATGAGGAATTAATTCATCAAGGTCATCATGTGGAGATGAGGATTGAGGAGATGTGAATGGAGAATCCTATGGGCTATGGTATTGATAAGATGTGTTGGACACATGGAGATGGAAGCATATGGTTGTGATTATGGGAGGTCATACCTAGCAGACGTAGTCATTTGGTTTTTTATATAAAACTATTAAATTTTTATATATTACTAGAAAATTAAAGTTATAAACTCTGAGGAGATTGCATAAGTAGTACTGTTACGGGCCGGGTAAATAAGAACTCACCCGAGACCCGAACCGATTTACCTGGACCGAGTATCCCATCCGAAACAGTAACGGACCGTCCTGGCTCTATTTTTTGGATCAAAATCCGAAAAGGATCCGGTCCAAAATCCTTAGATGTATCCATTAAGAGAGAGTATAAATAACCCCTACCCATTTGCCCTAATTATTTTTTCGGCTTCCCATCTGAAAATCATCACTTTCTCTGCAACTTCGAGATTTCAACGACCAGCGATGGTTTATTGATAGTTTTGTGTATATTATTGTTGATTGTGATGATTTTGTTCTCCCTCTTCTCCTTTAATTCGATTTCTACGGATCATTGATGATTTATTGATAAATCTAAGGCCTTTTGTGCATATTTGTTGATTGTGATGATTTGTTCTCCATCTTCTTCTTCTTGACTCCATTTCAACACGGCTTTGATGATTTATTAATAAATCTGAGCCTCAAAACCTCAATTTATTTGTTGGTTCCAATTTTTTTTAAACGTTCCTTGATGTTGGAGACTCGGATTCTCTCAAGAAGAAGAATCAAGTATAGAAACAGTATGCAACCCCGCTAGGGCCATCAACTCTTGTTTCACGATTCTTTCTGTTAATCATTTCCTGCGCCTAGCCTACCTACTCAACAACCTGGAATGGCGCCTACTAACATAATGCTAATTGTATTTTACATGCCAAAATTAAGAGGAAATGCTTGAATTACTATAACGCTTTCCAACTAATTCGAATGTTCATAAAAGTACTGATTCACCGTGTTTGTCGTGTTGATCACATTGAATTAGGCAGATATCAAAAGGACTTTCAATACAATACACACCAGAGGATGAATGCAGCTCTAATCAACCAAGCCTCTTCGTCAATCTAATGAATGCAGCCCTAACAAAAACATACATTGTGATATCCGTAGACATAAGAAACAGATCAAATATCCCACTAATGTGAAAAGTTTCCGCTATGGCCAATTGCCATAGTGAAGAAGATGGATGGACTACTAAAGAAATGGAGCTTTCCTACCAGAAACCCAGTACTCGATCAAGATTCATTAAACGCTACCAAATCTGGAGAGCACACTTGATCTGTAAGTAGACCAAGCTGGATGTATCCGTTTGATGACAAGAGACGACAGAGGCAATCATATATCAATGCCATTTTTAAGAAAGCGAATCGCCAACTCTTGTCTAGCTCAGTCTACGCGCTTGGGTGGCGCGTGAGTTATATCATTCTACAAACATAATCACTGTGTTCACGGAAAGGTATGGTCGATAATGGTAATGTCAACTCCATAAGTAAACATCACATCAGTTGATTGATAGCACAAGTTAGAGCGAGTGATAACAGCAACTTCTAAGTACTTGAGAAACTAAAAGATCAAAGCCGTTTTATGCATCAACCAACATTCCCAGGAATTTTTACCTCGTTTGGTCACTTCTTGCTTGGCTCAAATGCTCAACAGACTATCTTCAAGCTGCAAAAACATTGTCACAGATAGTAGAAACCAATATCAACTAGTATCACTTTCAACGTTCTATAGCACCTCGATTGACCAATTTTTAACTCCAATCCAATCCGAATATCAGTCAAGAAGTCGGTCATCGACTCCGGATTTTTTACCAAATACCACACAGGTATCAGAATAAGCATCAAATATTCCTCTTCATTGAGCAATAATAATCAACAAGCTCAAATTGTGTTTACTACAACAATACAAAAGCAGTTTTAACTCACAAATGTTGCTATTGATTAGTCTAATATCCAAACAATATCTCAAATATATGTTCTCAATTTAATTCAAGTCACGCAATTAAAATAATTAAGAAGAAAACAAATTATTCAAGTTTGATAACGAAAATTCATAGATTCATTAACCGATCCATACACAACCATTACATAAAGAAACCTAAGTCAACGAAACACTAAACATACGAAATCAAACTATACTAAACAACCAAACATCGACCAAATCATAGTATTACTACACAATTAACCTAAGAGCTAGTAAATTTGGTAACAGCTTTAGTCCCTTCAGAAACAGCGTGCTTCGCCAACTCACCGGGCAACACCAACCTCACTGCAGTCTGAATCTCCCGACTCGTAATCGTCGGCTTCTTATTGTAACGAGCCAATCGAGAGGATTCCTGAGCAAGCTTCTCGAAAATATCGTTGATAAAACTGTTCATTATCCCCATGGCTTTGCTGGATATACCGATATCAGGATGGACTTGTTTCAGCACCTTGAAGATGTAGATCTTGTAGGTTTCAAACGCTCTTCTTGTTGCGCTTCTTCTTCTTGTCGGTTGAGGCAGCATCCTTCGGGAGTTTCTTGCCGGCTTTGGGTTTTTTCTCCGCCGGAGCTTTCTCGGCAGCGGGCTTCTTCTCGGCGGGTTTTTTCTCTGCTTTTGGGGCCATTTTTAGATTATCTCAAGTTTGGGGAGTAACTAGCTTTTGAGGAGTGAAGAGATTTTTTGGGTGGTGAGGAAGAAGATGGGGGTTTGTTTATATAGTGTGAGGAAGTGTTATCTGATTGGTGGGTTTGGAGAGGCGTGGATCGGAGTTCAGCCGTTGGATTGGGATGCTTAAGAACGGTGGAGATTGAGTTTGACTTGGATCGTTGAAATGTTCCAATATGGTGTTTTGAGCGCGCCAAGAGTCCCGGTTTCCAAAATATTGATCGTCTATTCCCTCCTTTTCATTTTAGGTCAATATTGTTTTTTAATTTTTTGTTTTTTGAAATTTTGATTAAACATTACTTTTTGTTTATATTGTAAATTTATAAAATTAATTATTGTATTTGTGTCAAAATAACTTCATCAAACAATTAATAATTTTTCATTGACAACGCCTTGTTGCAAGATTTAAAACTTACATCAAAATAAATTGAGTAATAATATTCTATAGTTATTGTGGTTCATTATATGAAACAAAATATTGAATTATTACTGGATGAGCTTGTTTTCCATAGGCGTACTTTTAGTTGTTATCTAACGGATTAATTCGTTCAATTGAAAGGTCTAGTTGATCACCTAACTTCTTAAATGTTTTCATTCAGTACATTGGTCAATTTATATTAATTATCAACTAAATACATCACGTGATCACTAATCGGGAGCATTTTAATAATTTAATATATTAATTTATCGAAAAACAAATCTCATTTAAATAAAATCATTTCTTGATAAACAACAACAACCACCTCCTTCTCCCTCTTCTCCGCCGCCTCTCTTCATCTACAACAACCACCACCTCCTCCTTATTCCTCCTTATTCTCTTCGCCGCTGCCTCCACCCTCGCACCACCCATGTTCTATCTCTTCCATCATCAGGATATCTCCATATCCACCTCCATTTCCCATCTCTAAAACCTTTTGCACCCAACCAGATGAAGAACAACTCCAAAACGAAGCCTAATGCTGCCATCTTAGCTTTGTTTAGTTTAGTTGATTTTGCCGACGAACACAGAAAGACAAGATGGTAATTTGTAGAAGCAGGACCATAGAGGATAAAGTCACAACTCACACAAGATCGTCGATTAATTTGGCTGCCCACGAGCTACCATTTTCAAATCTACTTTCTCAATTTGACTAAAATCAAAATTAAATGGATATGTGAAATATATTACGTAGTAGTTTTTTCTAATGTATACTACTATATAATGTTTCAAAACTTCATCTTATATTTATTTGAGCGAGTTCGAGAATAAAGATAAGTAATTGTGCATAAATTTTATTCAAGCTTTAGTCGAACATTCAATGAACGCTTGCTCAACAAGGACAACAACATGCTTCCCCAAATACTTCAACCTCACTGGCCACATCCTAAAACCTTGTCCCCAAGAATTGCTTGAACATTGAGAAATGGAAGAAATAAATTTAAAAATGATAACCAAATCGAGCTATATTGTTAATTAATTCTGAACATCTTTTATTTTTTGTAAGTCGAGCATGATCATTACTAGTTAGTTAGGTTGTAAATATGAAATTACACGTGTCTTCAAAAGTTAAAACATTACAAACTAACTGAATTGTTCACTTTATAAGGTATGAGAGAATAATTTAGTTTTGTGATCAAATTTTCCTAAAACTACGAAGCTTAAGACAGCTCTCCAAGATTCAGTTGCAAGATTTTACAGTGTGACTAGATCTTGATGTTGAAGTAATCTTGATCGAAGTGATGTAACCGAACATACCCATCTTCGCCTCCACTTGAGAAACTATCAATACAGAATGCAAGCCAATAGTTAAATGTCAAGGTACCAGATATTCATATGGGAGTAAATTTGAACAGATGGGTACCATAGTAAGAAGATGTTTACCTCTTCCCATCGGGGTTAAAAGCCAAAGCGTTAATAGGACCAAAGTGTCCCCTTCACTCCACCTATTTCTTGTTCAAGAATCTGTGATACAATTATATAAATTAAGAATTTGTGATACAATTAAGTATATAAATCACCAAAGTTTGACATGACATATCAATAGTGATGTTTGTACCTTGTCATAGAATTTTGCTTCAAACTTTCCAGCACGATGATCAGTCATTGTAACATTGACTGCATCTTGCCCACCTCCAAGCACCACCTGGGTTCATGAAAAGAAAGCGTCAAAGGCTTCACAGAGTAGTCTCCAAAGAATCATGCACATCCAAGACCAAAAAGATGAGAAAGAGGTAAAACAATCTAAAGCTTATAACAGACAAACGACGTACATGATTGAGCAGTGGAGAGATTGCAACTGCATTGACAGGCGCAGCAGTCACATAAGTCTTGATAACAGTTAACGTTCTAATGTCCCAAAGCTGGCAAAGATAAAGAGTAAACAAAGCAAACATGAATAATGTTATATGAAGTTGTAACTGTAGTGTTGATCACCAGAAGCTGAATGCTATAGGTTTTACCTTCGCAGATTTATCCAAGGAGCCTGTGATAAAATGTGTGCCATCCATGGACTTGGAAAGTGATGTAATTGATTTCTGGTGTCCTGTTTCCTTGTCGGACTCTTTGAGTAGTTTCCCTGTCTGCAAAAATGTATAACTTATGACTACTCATGAAATTATGAGATGCTGATATATATAAGGTCAAAGTGCTACTGACCTCTGTATCCCAAATACGAACAGTAGCGTCTTCACCGACACTTAAAATAGTCTTGTTAAGTGGTCCCCAGACAGCTCTGGTAATTCTACCCAGTGGACCCTTGATTATAATAACAGACTCGCTCGTCTCTGTAGAGTCAAGGATTTTAAGTACACCATAAAAGGGTGCGCATTCATTACTTTTTAACTGAAAACCATATAGGGTGCATTAGTCACTTACGGTCACTGAGATCTCCAGCAATGCTCTTCACATGAATGGCTGATGGTTCACCCATGAAGGGGTCAGTTGTTATCACAGCAAGCTTATCACCAACGGAAAACTCAACGGCCCTAGCAGGTGATTTAAAATTAAAAGAGAACAACTGAGTTCCGGATTTGACATCCCATAACTTTGCACTCTGATCTGCACTTCCAGTGATGAGCCTGGTTGAATCCCCTGCAGGAGAACATTTCATATTTCAGATATTACCCAACTACCATCAGAAACAATTGGAAAAAAGTGACATGAGGAACCAATTTACTACCTCCATCATAAAATTAAGAAACCTTGAGGCCTTAATTGGCACACATAACTTAGATTTGAATAAAAAATATAATGTTACTAGTCCAAATTGTTAAAATCTATAAACTCAACCATCAATTTCCAATCTGGATAATCTCTTGTCGGGGTACTATTTTGTTTTTATCATTAATGAGGGTCAACACTCCTTTAAACATAAAAACCATATTTCATATGATCCCCAATCAAAATTATTTGGCAAACATATAACTCATTATTCAAAGATGGGTTCACCGTTCTATACAACTAATTTTAAGGATAAAAATATGATCTTTTAAGACTTTAATCAACAGAAATACAATCTAATTAATTTAAGGGTTCAAGAGGAAGTAACAATAAGCACATTCATACAGATTCCTCTGCTAGCTCAATCTTCAATAAAATATCCAATTTTTCAATCAAAGAAACATCAATTTAATTAATCGAACCTTAATATTCATTATTCAAATGTGGTCACCTATCTATATAACTAATTCCAAGTGAAAAAAATTAATCTTTCCCTAAACTAGTCAACAAACATGCAATACAAATAATAAATTAGAGCTCAAGAGGTAGTAACAAAAATAAATCATATAATTCATCGCCAAGCTGAAATTTGAGCTCAAATTTCAACTAAAAGAACCAATATTTCAATCAAACAAAATACAACCCAATTAATCATCTCATAACAAATAACTACCAATCTACAATAAAAGTCTAATAAATTTAAACACAATCGACATATTAGTTATAAAAACACCAATTAAAATTATATAAACTAAATCTAATTGTAATTTAAACATCAATTATACCAAAAGTGAATTAAAACGAATTGAAGAGCTAATAACGTACTGGAAACATCGCAGGTCCAAACGGCGCCGTTATGACCACGGTAGGTACCGAGACGCTCGCCGTTATCAGCAAACCAAACGTTTGGAGTATGATCCTTAGCGCAAGAGAAGAGTAGATCTCCATCTCTATTGTACTTGAGATATGTGAGAGGCCTTTCATGCCCTTTCATCAATATTGGTCTCATTGTCCCAAAATGATTGTCCAATTTCAAAAGCTGAGATTTTATTTTTTTTAGAAGATGAAAGCTGGGTTTGATCTTTGGAAGATAAACCCTATAATCGTTATGTTATATCGTTCAAAAGAGTCGGTGGGGCTTTCAAGTATGTTGGTGAGATTTGAGAGAATAGGGTTTCTGTTCCTGAAAGAGGGATTATATAAACTTAGCTTGGTCTTTTTTTTCTCTTTGATAGAAAAATAACATTACATTAACAATGAGCCATGTCTATAAGACAGTGGCATTTATTGTCATTACAAAATAAGTAGTATAATTAAAATAGTCAATAATTACATCCTTTAAATTAAGAAAACATCCAATATCAGTAGTAATACAGTAGATTTTGCACCAATGAAAATTATTGTCTTGAAGCAAATTAATCAAATGGTAATATCTATGCTAAACCTGAGAGAAAAACCCATCAGTGAGTATAAAGATATTATTATTTATTTCAATGGGATTTTTTTCTAGAAAATTAATATATTAAATTACTAAATTCCCCTGATTAGCGATAATTAATACTACAATTGACCAATGTGCTGAATGGGAACGATTTAAGAAGTTAAGTGATCAACTAAGAGCTTTTGAAAGTTAGGTAATCAACTGGGTCCCTTGTCCAAATATAAGTGATCATCTCAGCCATTTGCCGGTAAATGTATCACTTTGTTATGCACGGAAGCAATCGAGTGAGAGGATTTTGTTCATGAGCGATCAAATCCCATTTAGGTCTTTATGTCCCGTTATCGAGGACCTCTTTTCGAAAAAAGACGTCGGTTGGAGGCTTTATCATGATTAACTAATAAAAGATCTAGACCCGAGAGTAATCTTTAGAAACCAATCGTGTTCCTGGAAAAAATCTCAATATCGTATTCATTTAGAAGAAAAACAAAAATTGCATTTTCATTGTGGTATTACAAAAAGGCAATTACTTAAAGCCAAAGGCTCAACAGATCAAGTTTACTACAATTACTTGACATGCGTTTGGGTAACATTATTCTCGCAACACGTAAATTAGTTCCACAAAAGTATTTAGTTAATGGTCGTACAATACATATCCCAAGTTATCACTGCAAACCCCAAAATATGATTACAACGAATGATGAACAAATATCTGGAACTCTAATTCATATTCTATCCATCCATCTCATTACGAGGGATTGCCAAATCATTTGACCCATCACCCATTCGAATATAAAGGATTTGTCAATTGAATAATAGAAAATAAATGAGTTGCTAGTTGTAGAATTTAAACCGACAGTGTCTACGTGTGATTGAAATGATACATAACTGAAATTTGAGTTATGTTTAGGAATTTCTAGATAATATATATTAATATATATAATAAAAGAGTTAAACGACACTATCACTTTCATATATAGTCACTAGGAAATGAATTATATGCAGTGTTAAGGCTTAATATAAGATGTTTAAATTGATCACTCATATTTAAAATGTATTTGTAAATTATCCATATTTCAAGATGTTTCTCTCATCACCATTTTATTAACATTTCGTTAAGTATTACACGTGAGTTGTTGGTAAGGGTATATATCATGTCATTAAATATAATATGAGGAGAAAAAACCATAAAACAATATCTAAAATAACTCACCCCAAGCTCGAATTAAATGATCAATATATCCTTACTGAAAACTCATATGTCCCTTACGCTTGTTATGCTTCATGACATATTAACAAAAAACGGGCGACGAACATGAATATTTTAAAAGAAAAGTAATTAAATGTTTTGAAATATATATGATGGATTGTAAACATTTTATAAACACAAATGATTGCTATTATCATTAATTATACAGAGTTTATATATATGCTTTTTATTAAAAAATAATTTCATAATATTATCTGAATATAATTTGCATATATAGTTTAAGAACGATAGATAATGAGTGAAATGAGTATAATTTCCAACAACTTAAAAACACACTTTTCATTAAATCTCACCCCAAAAGTTAATTTATTGCAAATTGGGAAACAAACAAAACGACTTTATACACTAAATCTGAAGCTCATATTTCCAAATCCAAGCTTATCTATCTTCTTCAACTCTTATCTCAATACATATAATTTATCTGTTCCTATACATTAATACTTACATTTATTATTAATGGAGAACGGTGATTCTAAGTACGACTCGTCAACTGAAAATGCTCAAATTCAGTCTCCGCCTTACAACTCCCCTCCTCCTCCTCCACCTCCAGGTTTTGACATTTTCAACTATTTTTTATTTTTCTAAGAATTTTTTGGATCTACCATTTATTATACAATTTATCCTTTAATTATATGTAGATCTCGATTTTGATTGAATATTATGGAGTTTTTTGTTTAGTTTTTTTGGTGTATGAATCATTGAATTGCAATGCCGGACTTTGTTGAAATTGATGTATGTGTTTTTTGATACTATTGTCTATGATAAAACCCTAAGATAATGAAGGATGTGAATGCGGTGCTTTGGATTTGGTTTAATGATGTTGAATTGATGAACTCGAATATGATATACTCCCTCCGTCCGTGAAAATATCGGTGGATTTGCTTTTTCAGTGGGTGGAATTAACAAACTTCGATGTGTTGACCGAGTCGCACAACTTTGATTTTAATTAAAATTACAAGTTCAACAGTTAATAGGATGCAGAGAATATATTTTGTTGCTTTGCATAATATTATACAGCATATTAAGAAATCATTAACGTCAAAATTTGAAAAGTCAATGCATCAAAGTTGTGTTGATTGTATGTTCTCGAAGATAACGGAAGTGGAAACGATATTTTGAATTTGGATTTGTTTAACTTAACTGCACGTTGACTTACTATTTTTAACAAAACGAGAAGAGTTATTTATGATGTATGTGTTTACATGATTATTTCAAGGTGTATATGTAATTATATACACATGAATTATGTGATTTGTCTAACTAATTGAGAGATCCGAAGGTTGATTTTGATCAATGGGTTTTTGGAGCTCAGGATCATTTGTTTGAATAGACATATGCGTGGATACCAAATCCATTTTCTCTTGATCCCATGGAATATGCTAATATAATTGTGATGGCTAATCCCACCTAGCGATATAAGGCTTGGTTTGGTAAACTTTGACTGGAGTACAATAAATTATCTTGAGATGGAGATTGGATCATTAGATGGAAGTCATGACCCAAAAAAACTTTAAGTGGTTATGATCGAGGTTTATTACATTTCAGATGTAATATAGATAGTGGTCAAATCATATCTTCTTCTGGAATGCTTTAGTTAGAAAACACTGAAGTATTGTAACGAGGGAATGGTGGGTTCATTCAGTTTAACTCTCATTAATAATATAAGAATTGGTTTGCTGATTAAGTTGGTGAAATGATCTGTTATTTTATCATTTATAACTGAGCTAACTCACACACAGAAAAGATTAATAAAGTAGATAATCTTTTATTTGGCAGAAATAAAAATATTTTCTTATTACTTCGAACAGAGGCTTCTCAATCTACTTCGAGTCTAAAATAGGAGTAATGAGTAATATTGAGAAAACGTTCTGATTAAAGCTGTGTGATTCTCTTGAATTGAAAAAGAATGACAACAGAACAACAGACAGTGACTAAATTATATACTCCCTCCATCCCTTTTTGATAGGGGTGTTTGACTATGCACAAAGTTTTATGTGGATTTAAATTTGTGTCTTGTAATCACTTTCCCTCCATTATAACATATTGATTTTAGTCAAAAAAGTAATCAATAAAGGGATTTCTAAAAAAGGAAAGTTGCTCTATCATTTAGGGATGGAGGGAGTATTCATTTGCATTATTAAAGTGAGTCAATTGCATGTGAACACTGTTGTTGTAGAAGGTACCAGTCATGGGTCAAAACAGTAACCTTCATTGGAAATGAAACAAGTGTAGTACTAATTTCAATTTTTTTGCTTATAAAATTATGCATCAAGTGAATTTAGATACCCATTCTTTATCTGACTTCGACTTTATCTCTGGCACGTTGCCCAGATCATGATGATGACAAGACCACCTATATTAAGTTCCTCTTGTCAAATGCTGAAGCTGGTTCAGTAATTGGGAAAGGAGGTTCAACAATTAATGACTTTCAGTCACAATCTGGAGCAAGGATTCAGCTGTCACGCAACTTCGAATTTTTTCCTGGAACATCAGACAGGATAGTGATGGTGTCTGGAAATATTGATGACGTGCTTAAGGCTATGGATCTCATTCTTTCGAAGAATTTTGAGGAGGTGACCAAGATGACTGTACCTTTTTATTAGACCGACATTTTCTTAAACCTAGAATGGTTATCCAAATAATCTTCTTGTTTTATTAACAGTTCTACGTTGATGATGGAAGTGATGCTGAGCATAGGTCGAGAGTTAGACTTGTTGTGCCAAACATGTGCTGTGGTGGGATCATTGGGAAGGGAGGCATGATTATAAAGTATAAGCTCTCACCCTGGTTGCATACACATTGTTATAAGCTATTTTTATGCCCTATCTTGGCCTATTGTTGTTTTCAGATTCTGGAATAAGAGGTTGTAACTTCCTTTTTTTAGAAAACTAATGAGTTACCTTGGAGTTGATGATCCAAATATGCTAGGAAATGTCAAATTTTATGATTAGCTGCATATAATAGGCCAAAGTGGTTCCCTCCTTCCCCATGTCCTGCATAATGGGAGCCTGCAGATCGACGCACTCGACTGCCCTATGTAGTGAGTGCAACCTATATGCACAGAGCTGATAGATTTTGCCTAGAAGCGGTGAATAAAATATGTCGAGAAATAAGAAATTGACCTCTAACCCAATAATCGTCATCTTGAAAAGAAAGAACGAAATGAGAATAATATTTCGATCACTACTATTGTTCAACATTTTCAGTATATCCAGGACCAGTTCTGCATATTAGTTTATATAACACTATTGTTCAACATTTTCACCAATCTTTTTTCTATATAGTTTTCATGTCTGTTATGGGTTCATATTCTAGAACCAGGACTTGATGGATAAAAATAGTTTTCTTTTGGAGTTTATTTTTCTTGCAATCAGTGGTCACTTTGTGTTTATTGAGTGAACTAGTAATCTTTTAAATCAGATTTATAGCTATAGATAGTTAAGCTTCTAAGACTGTAATCAAGCGGAATGAAATTGCAGGACGTTCATTGAGGATTCTCGAGCAGCAATTAAAATATCACCACCAGAGAACATGTATCCTGGGTTACGTGATAGACTAGTCACATTAATTGGCGCTATAGGAGAACAGATGCGGGCTATTGAGTTAGTACTGTTGAAATTATCTGAAGATCCTAACTACCTTCAATCTATAAATGCTCCATTTCCTTACCCAGGTATTCCACTTACGCTTACTTTATAGGTTCTCACTATTTTCTCTTTCCTATACGGTTTTTGTATTTCCTTGTTCAACTTATGCTTCTTATAGTTTATAATGGGCTTGCTATTTATCTTTCCTATACTATTCTTGTATTTCCTTTCTTATTAGTTTTTAATAATTTAGGAACAGAGTCCTAACAATCGTGGATTCTTTCTTTAGTTTAAGCTGCAGTACAAGTAGCATGCCTCTGATTGCATAAATATCTTATGATGTACCCACATAACTCTCTAATTTTTCGCATTCTTAGGCAAACAGAGTGGTGAGTGCTCTTTGCATTTTTGTTTTTCATTTGCCTTTCGAGTCATAGTACTTAATTTTTGAAACTTGGTCTTTGAATATTAGTTTGCGTCCACTCTGTAGCCTTGGGTATTTCTTTTGAGTGCATTCGCATGCAAACATAGTAATTCTCTCTGCAGATAATTTGTTGCGTTTATGTTATGCCTCATAATACGTTGAGAATTTATAAACTCCGTGTTTAAATATTTTCTTCTCTCACTCGGCATGCATTAGATTGATGTGCATTGCTTTGCACACTTGCAATTGCTGTTTTACAATTTGTAATTTTCTTTTCCTGCATGGTTGAGAGAAGTTCAAATCTTCATTGCAATATAGTGTTGCCTCTTTATTGAAACATATATATTTCTGTTAATGATTCTAACAAAAATCAATTTTTTTTGTGGCACAATATCCACTTTAGCTGCAGGGTTCAATGGTATGAATTATGGACCAAATGGAATTGGAGGGAAATTTCAGAATAGCAGACCCCATTATAAGGTTTTTACTTAGAGCACTTCGTTTCCACATAGACCCCTTCCAAATTTCATGATTGGTTGGTTTTCATGTGTTTGGCAGAGTTTTAATAGTTGCATTAACATAATTGCTCTGTTCATTTTAGACTCATCTTTGGATTGCTCCATCTATAAGTATTTCTATCCATCTACTTTTATGTGGCTATTTACTCCCCTCCATCGTGAAGATTTACCGGTTTTGACTTGACAACAAATTGAAGACATGATGTTAACGACTTAAAGAAAATCAATCTCTAAAATGCATGCAAAAGTTGGTGGCATAGGATAAGTCGTGGTAAGTTAGAAAAAAGAGTGAAAATGGAGAGGGAGAGGGAGAGGGAGAGGGAATGGGAGAGGAGGGATATTGTTATTGATTACTTGTAGGCAGTGGAGGAACTAGCTAGGGGAGTGGGGGCCTCCTAAAATCTTGAAAATTCATTTTTTTCATTAAAGATAAATATTACCATTCATTTAAGTAAAAAATTAAGTAGTTGGTTCCCCAAAGAATTTGTATATATTTTTTATTTGTATAGTATGAGTTAATATGGCCTCCTTATGTAAAATTTTTGGTCCTGCTTGTGGGTATGCCGTCACTGAAAGCTGCTTGTGTTTTCAGGAAGAAGCTGTTAGCTCTGTAACTATTGGTGTTGCGGATGAACACATAGGCTTAGTTGTTGGACGAGGTGGAAGGAGTCTTACCGAAATAAATCAGGTGCATAAGCTGGTTTGTATGGTTTGACGTTTAACATGGATAATGATCAGTTAATAACTGATTTTATCTTCTTCCTTGTAGGTTAGTGGGGCTAGAATAAAGATATCAGACAGAGGCGACTTTATGTCTGGGACATCTGACAGGTATTAAATGTTTCGAACATCTCCTTGCATTTCGTAGTACCAGGCAGACACGAGAAGTACTTTAGTTGTTTAAATGAATATTTATTTATTTTACAACGATTAGTGAGTTTCGAACCCATGACCTTGTGGCCACTGAACAAGAGCCTTTCCGCTATTCAGTTAATTCTTTAGTTGTTTCAATTATTGATTTTTTTCTTGCAGGAAAGTGACCATTAGCGGGTCTCAAAGAGCTATCCGTGTGGCAGAGGACATGATCACTCGGAAACTAGCATCTGTTGTGCCACCGATGAGTTGAGTACTGAATAGCTTTGGTGTAATTGCGTTTGAAGTTTTGTAGTGGACCTATAAGTACATATCTGTGTCTGCATCGGTGACTCAGGGGAAGGGAGTTGTGTCATGCACGATCAGTCGGTCGTTTCCTCGAATTCATAACAATTTCATCTATATGTGGTTCAGTGGTGTTCAAAGGAAATCGAAGTTCTCTTTGAAGAGAACTACTACATCAACTTCCCAGTTAAAAATATTGTTACTCATGGCCATATCATATTTATTCTCCTCCAAAACAGACAATTCTCTCATGTTATACCATAATCATAGTTCCTGTGGCTGTGCTATTTTATACTATAATTTGTTTCTCGATTATTTATATGCATCCTAAATTCCTAATAATGGTATTATACTCGTGTAGCTTAAAAGTTAGCTAGTTGCATCTCTGAAAGACTGAAACATATATGAATTACAAAGTATATACGTAAAGTTGCCAGAGTACGATTAACGTGTGGATTTGAGTATGCATTCTTTTGTGTTTGTAGTGGGTATCAATTGGGGTCCTCTGAGATTCTTTGAAAAATTCGAGTAGGGTATCAAATGCCTTCGAAGAATCAGTAAACAGTGGATGTTGATTGTTCTTTTGTTTTTGATTACTTAGACTTTCCATATTCATATAGGTGGAGACTAGACTTTTATTTGCTTAGCCTTTATTTGCATGAATAATGAATGGAAGATGAGAGATTTTGTTTTCTTGAAAATAACAGTGGATGGGGATTGGAGAGGCAGGCATGAGTGGAGGTATGTAACAAATATTCTCCTCTCCCTGTTATCTAGCATAATCTCATTGTGTGATCAAATTAAAACATGCCCCAACGAACATATCTAGATTCGTCAACTACAATGATTGGTATATTCAATGCCCTTGGCCTCGTGGTAGTGTGCTCGAGTCTCTATCTAACCGGTTTTACCAAATTATAATTAAACATACATACTTTCTCTGCTTTCGAAAATTGTATTTATAAGTTTTCATCACTCACTCTATAAGATTTCCACTTGCTTAGTTTATAACGTATTTTTTTATCATGGACTATTGTAATAGTATTATTTAAGGAAAAAACTAGAGTATATAGTTGGTCTAATTATAGATTTGTTAGGTGGAGGGTGTTGTACACATAATAAATAAAGTAACACAAGTTATTATAATGTATAATATATTATTTGGTGAATCCAACATACAAAATACCATATACCTATGCATGCAAATTCAACTTAACAAACTTGCTACTCCGTAATAATAATGAAATGAAACCAAGCTTGCATGCTAGCTTATTACAATAATGTGATTACTACAAAAGAAAAATAAATATTGAAATTTATGCATGCATGCACATTATTCATCATACGTAAAAATCATGGCTTATTATCTTCAATGCCACCTCCATATCCGTATCCTGACCCGTATCCTGATCCGCTACCATAGCCAGAACCGTTCCGGCCTCCTCCTCCTCCGCCACCTCCACCACCACCACCACCACCTCCACCGCCACCTCCACCACCATTCTTGCCCCCTCCACTCCCGTAACCTGATCCACTTCCATAGCCACTTCCAGACCCATTCGATGAGCCACCACCTCCACCACCCCCTCTGCCACCTCCTCCGCCACCACCTCCTCCATTACCACCTCCTCCCGAACCATATCCCGACCCATACCCTGAGCCATATCCTGATCCATAACCACTTCCAATCCCTGATGTTGAACCACCCCCTCCTCCTCCTCCACCCCCACCCCCTCCCCCACCACCTCCTCCACTACCATAGGGTCCATAACCCTCTCCATACCCATGACCACTACCAGAGCCATACCCGAACCCTGAGCCTAATGCACTATCCCCTCCTCCTCCTTCACCACCCCCACCCCCACCTCCACCTCCACCTCCCTCTCCCCCTTTTACATTAACCATTTTCCCCACCCTTGCAGCGAAAGCAATATCGATAAAGAGCAGAACTAAAAGCAAAGCTGCTGAAAGCTTGGAAGATGCCATTTTGAACCTCTAGAATAATATTTTGAAAGATTTTTAGAATAATACTTAATGTGAGTTGTATATGTAAAGTATGGAAAGTATATTTTATGTTGAGAGTGAGGAGATGAGCTAAGGCAAGGGCTGCTATTTATAGGTTGAAGATTCGATAAAGTACTACCATCTTTAATTTCCTCATTTTGCATGAATTATTTCTAGTCTTCTAGAGGTTTCTATATTGATATTATATTTTAATAGTGAGAAGTCGCACAAGTCCATAGTAATAATTTAATATCGTGTCCTTAATATATTGGTATTTGGTTTCTTTTTGTAAGATGATCGATCAACGCGTGTTTGTTTAATTTGTAGAATTAAATTGATAGTGGTTTATGACTTTGGTGATGGGATTCTGGAATCGATCAGAATTCAGAAGGAGGGGGTGTATCATGTATGTTGTTGGATACACTATTTGTCGTCTTCATCCCATTAATTTTTTAATTAATTCAAAGATTTTAATCTATGTCTAGACACAATTTCTTCTATGCAAATTTGTTTGTTGCTTGTATTTATATTATATAAAATGTGATTAATTAATAAATATATTTCCTTAATGAGACACGATTTAAAATATCAATCAGTATCTCTTATTAAAGATATAAAAAATGTATAATGAAACGAATCTAATGACATTTAACATGACTATTATTTCTTATTGATTAATGAGAATTCGAGATTAAAATTTGATTTTCAAAATAAAAAATGGAATTAGAAATTGAGATGGAGGGAGTAATATTTTACAATATGGAGAGCTTTTTGTTTCCTTCATATATGTTAATTAACTAAACCTAAAACTTAATATGTAAAATAACATAAAATCTTTCCCAAGTAATTTTAAAAATGTAAAGATAAATATATTTGATGTTAGTAGTGCATGAATTACTGAAATTAATATTACTTTCTTTTTATATGCTTACAACTATTTTGTGAGCACCATGCTCACAAGGGTTTCATGGTCATTTAAGAAATGTTTTTTTTATGGAATGTGAAAAAGTAACACCAAATTTATTGCACTCCAAATTTATTACCATTTATTAACCAAAATAACACTCAAATCTGGAATCTTAATTATGAAATTTTACAAAATATACTCACAATATTAAACTTGAATACTTAACACATATAACAATACAAATTTGATTGGTGTACTCGAATTAAATTTTTATTTTCTATTGTGATTTATATAATTTGGTTTGGTATTGCATTAAATCTAGTCAAGACAAATTCAATTGGTATTTTAATTATTCCACCAATTTTGGTAGTAATCATATTACAATTTCTTTTTTTTTTTTTTTTTTTTGATAATTAGCGATAAATTAAGAACTCGATCAAAACAAAGGTATACAAAGTGTTTCAAGCTTCGGGGCTTGAATAATACACTATGGCTGATTTCAAATTATCAGACCAGCCCATTAAATAGAGCCCAAAACCTAAAAACCTAACCCTAGAACTAGCACTATAAAGGCTTAGGAAGAGCCTCAGTTCTCTTAATGTATGCGCAGCTTCCTTTAACTCATCATCTTCAAGTCTTATTAAAGACCCCATTTATTTAACCTCTTCTCCACTCAAAAGTTGAGCAGAACCATTCTCTGCCTCAGATTATCTGAAATCCCTTCGTCTCTCCTCTACCCCCCTCCTTAAACGAGTTTCGTCCCATGCCGCCTTTCCTCTCCCCGTTGCCGGAGACCAGTGATGACTCAGCCCAAAAACAGCCGATCTGAGAGTTTCCCCTCGGGGAGTCGCCGTGGGAGAGCTCGGTTCTGCTGCTTAAGTCATCTAAAGGTATGTTTATACCCAAAACGTCTGTTCAGTGGACCCTTCTCTGATTTGTATATGTATTACTGCTTCGTTTCACTCACATCCCATACCATGCATGAACACCGTCAATCGCCGCCTACCTCGTCCCCGTCGCCGGAGATCCAGTGAGGAGGGAGCCGATCTGTGGCCGATCTGAGAGATTCCCCCCGGGAGGCGTCGAGGCGGACTAACGTCATGCACGTGGACATGGAGTGTGGATGAAAGCCGGAGCTGCTTCCTCGGCCGCCAGAAAGTAAGTTGAGAATTTTACTACCTCCATAGGTGTCCTAAACTTTCCTTCATAAATTAGTCTATTCCGTTGGTACCATAAGTCCCACATACATGTTGCCCATAGCCTGAACTTGTCTGGAGGAACCTTTTGTATGTTCGACGAAAATAGATCTTTGAAAGAAATTATGTGTGAGTCCGTACATGGCATCTTTAGAACACAATGAATTTCTCTGCTAAACTCACACTGTAAGAAAAGATGATTTTCGTCCTCTGCATACTTGTTGCAAAATGGACATTGTTGATCTAGATCTATGTGTTTTTTGTGTAAGTTCACTCGTGTGGCCAATCTGTTAAGGCATGCTCTGTATAAAAAATGTTTAATTTTCCTTGCCATCTTTAAGGACCAGATCTGACCAAACGTTGGGTCTGGAACCTCGTTGCTGTTTGATGCCTGGTTATCTGACTGTTGAGTTTCCATGATGAATGCATAAGCGGACCGTACTGAAAATCTGCCATGTTTATCTGCTTTCCACCATGGTTTGTCTCTGTTATGCATATTATTGAGTGGTAAGGACAGAATACCCTCCACATCGACAGGAAAAAACATTGCTAATACTTTGTCCATTTTCCAAACCCCAATTTCTGTGTCTATTAAATCAGAGACTTGAACATGTGATAGAACAGGATCTGGAGGTGTTATTAATCTGTTTGAAGCCGTATGTGGCACCCAATTTTGCTGCCAAATATTGATATCTTGTCCATTTGCTAACCCCCATTTTGTTCCTTTGTTGACGAGGTCCCTTACCGAGAGGATACTACGCCAAGCGTAACTTGGAGCACTTCCCAATGATGCGACCCAAAAACTCTGCTGAGGGAAGTATCGAGCCTTGAACACTCGGGCGAGCAAGGAATCAGGATTGTTGACGAGCCGCCAAACTTGTTTCATGAGAAGGGCCTCATTAAAACTCTTTGTATCCCGAAATCCCAATCCCCCTTTTTCTTTACTTTTACACAGTGTATTCCAAGAAATCCAGTGTAATTTACTTTTTCTGTCTTCACTCGATCCCCACCAGTAATTAGACAAGATTGTATTAATCTCTTTACATAGGGAAATAGGTAGACGGAAACAACTCATTGTAAAGGTGGGGATCGCCTGTAATACTGAAGTGATAAAGATTTCCTTCCCTGCAGTAGATAAAAGTCTAGGTTTCCAATCGTTCACCTTCGATCTAACCTTCTCAAGAATGTAGGTGAAAACCGCTTTCTTGGAGGTACCGATCGTGGACGGGAGGCCTAGATAATTACCATGGTCAAGGACCTCGGGGATGCCTAACAATCCCGAGATGTCCCTCCTGGTTTCATTATTAACGCACGGGCTAAACAAGACAGAGGATTTCGCGGTGCTCACTAGTTGGCCCGAGAGCTCCTCGTAGGTCTTGAGAATCTGCTTGAAAATAGACGCTTCCCCAATTGTCGCTTTACCCACCAACAATGTGTCATCTGCGAACATAAGGTGGGAAATAGGTTCCACCCCTTCATAACGGATACCATTGAGTCGTCCATTATTGCATGCTTCCTTAAGCATAGCAATCAGGCCTTCCGTGCATAAGATAAACAGATACGGGGATAACGGGTCTCCTTGACGTAATCCACGTCCTGGCCTAATAAACCCTGTTTGCTCCCCGTTAACAAGGAGAGCATATGTGACCGATTCGACATGTTGCATAATAACTCTAATCCAATGATCATTAAATCCAATCTGCCTAAGCATAAACCGGAGGAAACTCCATTCGATCCTATCGTACGCCTTTACCATGTCTAGTTTAATAGACATGAAACCTTCCGAACCTGTCTTTTTCTTTTTGATCGTATGATGAAGCTCGTACGCAAGTAGAATGTTGTATGTAATCAAGCGTTCGGGCAAAAAGGCACTCTGAGAGTCGGAAATTATGGAGGATAAGATAGGTTTCAGCCTATTAGCCAACGCCTTGGCAACAATTTTGACACTTGTGTTGCATAATGCAATCGGCCTGAACTGCATCATTGAAATAGGCTTCGGGACTTTTGGGATCAGCGTAATAAGCGTGAAATTCATCTTGTCAAGAAAGATGCCACGATTAAGTACTTGAAGTCCCATTCCAGTAATGTCCTTGCCTACTGAGCCCCAATAGTGTTTAAAGAAAATCGGGGACATGCCATCTGGACCTGGGGCCTTTGTCCCATTCATTGAAAACAAGCTTTTCTTAATTTCTTCCTCTGTAAAAGGCATGGCGAGCCAGGCTTTCTGAGAATCTGAAAGTACCTTGATCGGGAGAGGGCCCAGGGTGGGCCAGCCTGCGTCCTGCTGTGACGTAAATAGCTGAGTATAAAAGGTCTCGGCCAGCCTCTTGATCCCTTCAAAATCACGGACCCAAGACCCGTGGGAATCCTGTAGTTCGGATACCCAATTGGTCTTCCTCCTTTGGTTAGAAAGGGCATGGAAATACGCTGTATTGCGATCTCCTTTTACCCTCCAGAAGTTCCTAGATCTTTGGCACCAATAAATATCGTTTGTTTCCCGCAAGCGATCAATATCCTTTGCGAGCACGCATGCTTGGCCTTTAGATATATTCGTTATGGTCCCCTGTTGTAAGTTATCCAGCAGATCTTGCTTTTCCTTGATTGCCTTCGGAATATTTCCCAAGGTCTCTCGTTTCCACTTAAGGAAACCCAATCTAGTATTCCGAATACTCTCGAACACCTTAACACTTGGATCTGTGGCAACACTTTTCCCCCATGAGTCCTCCACCACTGGAAAAGTACTGTCGTATAGACACCATCCTTCCTCAAACCGAAATCTCGGCTTGGGGTTAGGTTGAGATGAAGATCTGTCTCCGATGCAAAGTAAGAGAGGCAAATGGTCGGAGGTATTCGTAGAAAGGTGTTGCAGCGAGGTATTAGGGAAGTGACTCCGCCAGTTTGAGCTAATCAAAGCACGATCTAGTCTAGCTCTTGTGGAGAATGGGGAAATAAAGTTATTACACCAAGTAAAAGGGTACCCCGTAAATCCAATATCTATTAAATCACAATCAAATAATACTTGACGGAATTGGGCCATTTGCCAATTCGGTCGACCTCGCCTAGACGATACAAACTCCGAATTAAAACATACTTCATTAAAGTCTCCAGTAAAAACAGTAGGAATGCTAGAAAAATGATTAATGAACCGCATCAGATCCCATGATAGTCTTCGCTTCCCCACCTCATGATGGCCGTAAAAGCCCACGAAGCGCCACTGGTCAACGCCATCCTCCAGAACATGAGCCTCTATATGATGTGTAGAATAAGTCTTGACAGCCATCTCTATATCCCTACTCCATAGAAGCGCCACACCACCCCGGCGTTCTTTGGAACTTACACACAAACCGTTAGGAAATCTGAGCTTATTTTTAAGGAATTCAAATTCTGACACTTTCAACTTTGTTTCAATCAAAAAGATTACACGGGGTTTATGAGACTTGACCAGCCCCATTAAGGATCGAACTGCCCGGGGATTGCCCAATCCCCGGCAGTTCCAGACTAAGCAATTCATTTCTCCCGGCTGGGCTGCTCCACAGCCTCAGCCGATTCCAAAATAGGGGAGGAGGCATCCAATCCGTCATCGGAAAGAGATGTCTTCTTTCTGGGAGACTCCAGCGTGACATCCTTCCCATAAGGATGTAGTCTCTTCTTAGCAGAGGCAGCCTTAGAGCACTTTAGCCTGTTTTTTTGCCCACGCCCCGGGCTGGGTTGAGGCTCCTTAATCCGGATGGGCTCCTGACCGGGCTGGACTGCTGAAAAATCAAAAAATTTCAGAGTTTGGAGTAGCCCGTGGGCGTTGCCACCCTCCTCAAAATCTGGGTAGAAGGGATCCATCACTGTTTTGCCTTTGTCTGGTCCATCGGAGGGGTATGGTCCACCAGCCAGGTCACTATTTCCCTCTGGGTCAAAGGAGCTGTTGTTGTAAATGGCATTCATTGGAACCGTTACTCCCTCCACCATTAATGAGTTTGACTTGGGATTAATCACAGATTCAAACCCCGGCGGAATTTTAGGCCCGTAATCAATAGCTTTTGACTTCTGACCTGCTTTCTCATCGGTCTTCGCAGCATTGTCCCCCCCTGCTAACACTCTCGGCGTAGCCGAGGAGGTTCCAACCAGAACGGCAGGGACCCGATTAGACTGTTCCACCTCTTGCTCGCGGTCAGCCAGCGTGGACGTATCTCGGGGCAACTGCCAAGCATCCTCCTCACCTCGGACAGTTTCAGCGTCTAGGCGACAAATCACCCATGAGCGTTCCAAAGGGGCTTTGATACCACTGTCCACCCTTACTTGAGAACGAGGATCGACGTCCTCGGGAATTAGGGGACACTGTCGTATAAGGTGGCCAATGAACCCACAGTGGAAACATATTATTGGCAACCTCTCATAAGAGATAATCCCCTTAATTATGTTACCTTCTACCGCAATCCCCATTCGCCTCCTCAGTGGCCTTTCCACGTTGATAACGCCCCTAACCCGGAAGAACTTCCTCCCCATCTTATCCCTCCTAAGTTCAACCACTTCGGCTTTCATGAAAATACCCAGCAACTTGGATGCAATCTCCTTGTTGTAAAACTCGTTCGCCAAACCCCGAATGTGGACCCAAAATTTACAGTCCACAAATTCCAGAGTCTTCGGGTCAACCCCTCGAGCCCACTCCTTGAGGAGGAGGAGGTTGTCATCGAAGCACCATGGACCGGCTTCGTAAACACGAATTCTTTTCTCGATCGTGGGGAAAAAAACATGAAGAAGGGGACCCTCAACCCGAGTGACACTGAGATCTGTGCAATTCCAGGCCTTGGCCATGGCTGTCTGGAAACCTTGGAGGCTAATGAAGCCTTTATGGAATCCGTAGACCTTGACATAGAGGCTAGCCTCACTCTCGACCAAACCCGTAATTAGGTCGAATTCCTCCAGTCGAAGATCTACCTCCTCCACTTCTTCCTCTGTCGCCGCCACCAACCTCCTCAACGCGTCCGCATTCATGGTCAAAAAAGAAATCCGGGGGAGCAATAATAAGAAAATTAGCAGTTTGAATCGATGATTAGATGTGCCTATCAGAGTGAGAGACGATGGATTGTGTTTTTCTTCTTGTTGGTGCCGTAAATATATAGCACCTTGTTGATTGAAAAGTTTGACCAAAATCCCAGACAATGGAAAGAAAATCAACCATAATGGAAACCCGAAATCAAGGGCAGTCCATCCCGTGGATTGATTGTCTATTATAAACATGGAAAGTCACAAATTTCCGAAAACCAATCAAGGAGAAGATCAGGGGAATCAGATCTGGTATGATTTGAAATTCGAAATTTTGAATGAGAAGCGAGAAGGGAAGATTTTTGCACTAAGGAAAGATCCTAGTGAGATGTTACTCTAGAGAGAATTTCCTAGAGAGAATAAGGATTGATTGTCAAAATAATTTCACATAATAAGCATAAATTGCATATTACAATTTCTTAAGCGGTTAGAGTTAATTTTGTGTTTAAAGATAATGAGAGATACCAAAATACATTTTAAGCATGAATAGTAAAGATATATAAATAAAATTTTATGTGGTGTTATTGAAGAAATATGCAACACTAATGTATATTATTCAGTGGTGTTATTGAACAAGAACGGAACACCAGTGTGTATTAGTAAATGGTGTCACTAAAAATATATCTAAAATGAAATTAATACTAGAATTGTTTATTATTGAAGAAATATATCTAAAATGAGATTTATACTAGTAAAGATATATAAATAAATTTTATGTCGTGTTATTGAAGAAATATGCAACACCAGTGTATATTATTCAGTGGTGTTATTGAACAAGAACGGAACACCAGTGTGTATTAGTAAATGGTGTCACTAAAAATATATCTAAAATGAGATTAATACTAGAATTGTTTATTATTGAAGAGATAAATCTAAAATGAGATTAATTCTAGTAAAGATATATAAATAAATTCTATATGGTGTTATTGAAGAAATATGCAACACCAATGTATATTATTCGGTGGTGTTATTGACATGAGACTGAGAAAATTCATTGGTTTTTGAATGAAATAATTAAAATTAGAAAAAAAAGTTATACTTCAATTTATTTTAAATGAGATTAATACTAGAATTCATATTTTCGACATTGGTGAGCTGAAGTAATCATTGCATTTAGCTTCCTCTCTCCAATCTCAATTAATTGCTAATTACTCTATCATTAATACCCAAAATACCACTATTATTGTTTTTCCACTTAAAGATGTAAGGACAAAAATACCCAATTAAATATGAACCATAGGATTAAAATATCACTTAAACTCTTAATCTAACGGCTCAGATGGTTGTGAGCACCATGTGAACATGACCTCCTAAGCATACAAGAATTTTCTCCATGAATGAGTCTTAAAAAAACTTTGGGACTTTTTAATCGTTTATTTGAGTTGACCAAAGTGGATTAATGGTCTACGTGTAACTTAATTGCACGCTTAATTTAAAGGACGCATTTTTGTGGTTGGTATAAATTTTACGGCACTCAGAGCATGTGCATTAGCTCCCCTATAAGTTATACTAGGGGTTCAACTTACTAAAACTGACACTTTTTCAGCTTCCCTAAAATAGCTTGGGTCCCTATAAGTTATTCACTCACCTTCAAATTTATACTCTCCCTATTCTTTAGTTATAATTACTATGATTTAGTTAGTTGTGAATAATAGGGGATCTGCTAAAGAACAACTAGTCCTAAAAATAGAAAAGTGACAATTGAGAGTGAATTATAGTGAAAAATTTAGGGAAGCTGATGTACATGCTCTGAGATATTGCAATTCAAATTTGATAATCATTCTAAAAAGTACTACTCCTAAAAATGTTTGCCAAAATTAGCCCTCATTTACATTTCGTTTCTTCAAGACATTAAAACATTTGCAGAGCGACTTTAATTGGTGAGGGTAAACTGAATTTGTTCAAACAATTAGTATATATCACTAGACGATTATTATATTGTTTTGTTATCGAGTATATATTTTTCTTTACGATTATCACTAGACGATTTGAATTCTAAATTGTAATAATACACATGAAGATATTGTTAATTACCCTTGCTAGAGGCCTAATAGTCTAATACATCAAACCCCAAATTAGTACTCCCTCCATCCCTAAATATTGTCATATTTTGACTTTTGGTGATCAATAAAATACGATTTAAAACGTAAATATTTCTGATTCTATATTTGAAAAAATTATAAAAAGTTGATATTTCAAAAATATATATTGAGACGAATATAACAAGATCTCACAAGGCTATATTATTTTTTATCGTTTAATGAGAATTCATGATCAAATTTTGTTATGTTTGACTAACATAAGTCAAAATATGACAATTTTTTAGGGACGGAGGTAGTAATTTATAACTAGGTGGTATTTGTTTGTCAAATAGGCTCTGAGAATTTGCATCACCTATATATGGTAAAAACTAATTCCAAGGCCTTACTTTCCAAGGCCCAACGAACCAGTGAATCTAAGGTTGGATATTCATTCCAACCAATGAATTCAAGGTTGGAATGAATACTCAACCTCAGATTCATTGGTTCGGTTCTAAGCAACAATTCAATTTTTCATTATTATATAGCGAACCAGTGAATCTAAGGTTGGATATTCATTCCAACCTTGAATTCATTGGTTGGAATGAATATCCAACCTTAGATTCACTGGTTCGTTGGGGTCTTGGAAAGTAGGGCCTTGGAATTATATATGACAAACAAGTACTTTCAACCAATGACCTACATGCTTCAATATATATCATCATCAATTTATTGCCCTAATCAGGATTAGATTGAGGTGTTATGGAGATAGAAAAGGATAATAATATATATTACCATAGTTAGTCACTTTTCCACCTAGCCATTATCTTTTATTATTGTTCGAATAAAACTTACCTTAAATATAGGATTAATGGCAGAGATGATTTCCTATGTTACCAAATGTTTTCAGTCGATCATCTATGATTTAAAACATTTCAATCGATTATCTATGTTTTAAATTTTATTCCATTTGGTCACTCCGTTCAAATTTTCGTCTAATTTCAGTTATGTTGGTCAAGTGATTGTCACACAATTACGGAAGGATATTTTAGTCAATCATCATAACTCCCTCATCCCTCACAATTGGCTGAAACTTTCTTGTCGGGAAATTAGAAAATGATTATTCCGTTTTGTATCCTTAAAATACATTTAGTTTATAACCGAAATACCCTTAATACAAGTCACGTGTTAATCACATGCAGAATTTAACGGTGGAGTTATAGATTGGGTGACCGACTGAAACGTTTTAAAACATAGGTGATCGACTGGGACGGTTTAAATCCTAAATAATTGACTGTTCACATTTAACACACATAGATGATCATCCCTGCCATTAACCCTAAAATATATCCCCAATATAGTTTGAGAAAATAGACATGATATTGGGGGAAAACGAAGACCACATACAAGTGCGCACTAAATGAGACACCAACCAAAAATTCCCTGTCAAAATCGGAATTGTTGGAAAATGTTAGTGGAGGAGTATGTGTTGCTTTCTTAATTTCTACACTTTGTCCAAGACACTTACAGATGTCATCAACGTATAGTTAGGACTTAGGAGTATCTAGCTGTGTACGTTTTTATTCTTTAACTTCGTGGGTGGACTCCATATGCTGTGCACGCTCACCAGACACTTTGCACCGACTCATAATTGCCAAGAATCACGGCCCGCGTATAATTCAATTGATAAAAAATTTCACAATACGTTTCATATCTAAATTAAGAAGTCATATATATATATAAAATTTCATGATTTTGTCTATATAGGGCATTGTTTTAATGTTATAACTAGTTTTTCATTAAGTATGATCTTACATATACAACCTAATCTACACTAAAACTAATTAATGAATATAAAAAGTGACTGAACATGTTAGTAATTAATTTGAAACTTAGTTTCATTTTCATGTGAAATTAGAGGCAATATTTAACAACTTGTCCATTCCAAATTAGGGGAACATGGCTATAGGAGTATTACATATTTACATGCCATATAACAAATTGATGATATGATACCATCCATGTAGCCGTCCATGATTAAGAGTATATGTATATACTCGTAGAAAGTCATGGTCTTCCTAAAATTTATTCTTTTAAGATCACTCTAATGTATTACATGTTTAAATTTTGTGTAAATTACATGAAGTACAAGCATATATTAAGAGAACATATCTTAAGAGAACTGTAACCGGTCCAATTCATAGAAAGTTACTAGACCTAAACAATTTCAAAAAAGAAATATTACGAGGACATTTACTTCAAAATAAGTTCAATGGTAATATCATTTTACATTTCTTAAAAGAAGAAATCAGAAACTATTCATAATAAATTTTATCCAAATATGAAAATTTTGAAGTATACCAATTGTAAATATGGTTTTACTAAATTTATTCAAGTTACATTTTGATTTGGTCCAATAAGTACTAGTGTCTAGTATAATACTTTTAGTCCCTTAAAATAATGTAGATAGGAATTCATGCTTGTCTCACTAAAACAAAAAATAGTAGTGTGTCACATACGTTGGTAGTTATACACGACCTTCTGATCACTAGCAAAAACTTTTTCTATTAGACTATTCGATTAACTCATTACTATTACTACATCTATATTGGGTTTACACAGGTGTCGTGGAGAGTTAGCTTAGATTGTCTAGTGCATGTTTTGTTACCATAACGTAACGTAAGTAATGCAATTTGTTGATTTGGACATTATATTATTTATTCTTCTAGTTTGGAAATTGCAATAAGCATCGTCAGCTTCAAATCAGGTGATGTTAGTTTGCCTATTTCGTTCCGATTCAAACTTGTCCATATTAAAGTTTGAGTTCCTCTTTGATTTCACTTCTAGTCAAGTGGTGCACTAACAAAAGAATGGGTCATCATGATAATGATTAATCGAAGTGGTTGACTTCATGGGCGTTGCTTGATGGCACATGGCACTAGCACGTTCACGCATGTTTAATCGAACAATTACATTTTCTATAAAATAAAAATTTTATATATAAAGAAAATACTAATTAAAAAATTAACATTTAGATTTTATATATAAATACTTTTAAGTGTGAACACGTACTTAAGAATTAATATTAATTTCGAATATTCAATCTAAAACACCTAAATTCGTCTCTACTTGACGGCATGGTACTATGTTGGAGATAGTATGTGCCCCTCTACCAATACGAAAGTACATTGGAGAAAGCAATAATCAAGCAATACCAAGTACCATGGTATTAAAAGAAAGAACTTTTGGGGCATGCAAAGCATTTCGGAATGTATTCAAGTCGGTATGATGAATTGTACTGAAATTAAAACATACTATGCTCAAATTACTCTGTCGTTAATTATCCCAAAAACATACGGAGTATTCAATTTGATTTTTGAAATGGTCAAATTTAACAATCTTAAATACTCACATATATAACATTCATTTTAAATCATATATATCACGTCAAAAATAAAATACTTTAGAAATTGACCAACGTGCATACGTCGAAAATTGAACAATTTATAATACCAAGGACTAACATCTAAAATAACAAAAAACTATTGGGCTTCAATTTATCAAAATAAAAACTCAAAGGCCCGTTTGTCAATTTACTCAAATTTCACAGTTAGTTTGACCCTATACTAAATCTCTCGATTTTGACTATTTTACGATAGTCAAAACCGTAAACCCTAAAGAGCTCGGGAGATTAACTTTGAAGATGGCAGTAAGTAATTCACACAATTATCTCTCTTCTTTGAGTACTTTTTTGTAGTATTATTTAAACTATTGAATCAATTGTTGAGTAATTGAGGTGAATACTTTTTCAAGTGTTCAATTTATGTCAATTATTGGCTAAAGCAAATTGTTCAAAAAAATTGTTTTCTTTTTTTCGTTAACTGAGTTATCAATATGGTGAAAATTATGAAAATGTAGATGAGATGGAGTAAAAAATGTAAGAAGAGTTTAATAACTTTAACTGGCTATTTATTATTTCAATGTTATAGAATTGATGACATGTTTATGAATTTTGATAAGATAGATGACCTCGAGTAGTGGGATAAAGCTCGGTTTGGTTAATTTTTGATGTCGATAAGAGACTCTCATGAGGACCTCGGTAAATTGGCCTGTTTCAGTTATGGAAGGACGTTCAGTTGTTTGGTAATGCTGTATATTTCATATTTTAAGGATAGGAATTTCAGCTTTGGGTGTTTAGTTCAGCTGGTTTAAGATATTTTCTAAAGGAGATGTATACTCATACAGACTGTACTCGCAAATATCGTGGATCTTATTGGTTTGTGTCAATGCTTTCACACTTACGGGAGATGGGAGGGGAGTGATATATTCTATCTTTGTTTTCGAGGTTGTTTCGACTTCTGAATATTGTTGTTTGGCCGACATCACGAGGAGCATTATTATGAAAAAGGAAATTAGAATGATTTTTCATATTCATTGGAAGCCTGCCTAACTTGTTGTTTCTAACGTGGCAGACTGTTCCAGTGAATCCAAAGCCATTCCTGAACAATTTGACTGGAAAGCCAGTCATGGTCAAGTTGAAGTGGGGAATGGAATATAAAGGTGTGGTGCTTTTGAGATATTTCTTTTTGGGAAAGTATTGCAGCTTGACTATATTAGTTGTTGTCATTAGAGAAACATTGTTTTACAGGTTAATTAATCTCCTAAGTTGACTTGTATCCCTTTCAGGTTTTCTGGTTTCTGTCGACTCGTATATGAACTTGCAGGTATCTTCAAGTCACAAGTCACTATTCTGTTCAAATCATATTACTTTTTCGTTTATAGCCCTGTTTTTATGCTTCTACATGCTTCTATTATTTTTTCCTTTTCTCTTAATTTCATTTCGATAGTGGGGTTGGGGAGGGGGGACTATGGGTGTATCATTTATCTGCATCCAACCATTTCTTTTTGTAGATCAAAGTCTCCGTGCATTTACTAAACCAAATACAAGTTGCACCCCGCTATGTGGGGACGGCTATATGAATGTCTCTTTTGCGTTCTATGCTCGGTCATTTCCTACGCTCGTCGTATACTCTAGGTCCTTTGATGCAGTTGTTGTTCAACTCTTCTTCAATCTTTCTCTGCCCCTATATCCATTTGTAAATACCATAAATTCGTACTTCTTGGTGCATCTTTTAGCGGACCTTTTTTTCTACCACATAATAATCAGGGTGCGCTTCTCAGTTAATTCTATATTTTACTTGAATCCTATGTCTAATATTGTCACCCAATTCCATATGCATTTATTAATCCAAAGGATTTTTATTCTGTGGACACAGAGTTAGATCTTACTTTTGGAGTTGGTGATTCTTTTCTTGTGTAGTTCTGAACTTTTATGCCACATTTAAAATTATGTTATTTCCACTTGTTCGAGCAGCTTGCAAATGCAGAAGAATACGTCGAGGGCCAATTTACTGGAAATCTCGGAGAGATCTTGATCAGGTATTTCTATAACGGTTATGCGTATTCATTTGTTTGGAATGACAAAAAGAGAAGTGGTAAACTAATTTTATAAAGAACACAAGAGAAAAGAAAGAACAACCACATTTCAAATTGAATCACATCTCAGTGACTTTTTCATTTTTCTATATAGTTGGCATGTTCTTACTGTATTCATCCGCTCGGTTGCATTTACAGGTGTAACAATGTCCTATATATGCGAGGTGTACCAGAGGATGAAGAAATTGAAGATGTTGATCGCGACTGAGTTTGATTTGTAATAGGCTGATAGTACAACTTGAGTCTTGCAGTAGAGATACATTGTTGCGGTTCTTTCTTATTTTATCTGATTGAATTCTCAAAAGCATTGAGTCATGTTAGTAACTTAGTATGATATTGAGCTCTCCTTATAGAGACTAAATGTTATCGATCTCATTTAATTCTTAGAATTCATTACAAGTCCATTCGTAAAATATTATCCAGTTCGATGACTGGCATCATTTGATAAAAGACGCCATTTGATAATTGACGAAGGGTTATCTTCCATAACGTTGAATGATTACATACATATTCGATGTATCATTAACAGAAACTCTAACGATTCAATGATATTATTGAAAATCTATCTAATGCTCCGACTAAATTAAATGTGGTGAGCAGAAGTATAAAGTCATTATCAGTTAAACCATATAAAAATTCCGAACTCCACTTCCATTATGTGGTCTAATATGTCCTGTCATGTAAGTATATCACCTCGCGCAAACAAAGGTTCCCAGCTTGAAGCTCAAGGAAAGGAGGAGGAGCCAACCAAATAAGGAGTAAAACAGGCCCCACGCCGAAGCTGCAACAAACTTCTCCGGGAGAAAGCTAGCTGATGATTCGCAGAAAGCAGGATCGGGACAACTATGTGATAAGCTGAGAGAAAGGATGATGTTGTACCCACCATCCTTGCCGAAGGATTCACTGGTGGTACCCACAGGCAAACTCCTTATATGAACAATACCAGCAGTAACATGTACTGAGTTGGGAGAGGGAGATAAACGTAAATGCTTCATAACACCCTTCGAGGGGAACTCAGCAGCAAAAGCAGGAGGTGCCGGGATGTTGCCCAACATTTGACTTGCCTTTTCGAGGAAAGGATACTGAGATACTGCATCATTGTAAAATATGGGAAGTTATGAGATTATGAAATATGCTAAAACTTGTGGAATTTATTAAACTGCACATAATACAAGCCTATACCCTAAGAAATGGAAAAGGTAAACTGATGGATTTTTCAAGGCTAATGAAACTATAGATGTAGGGTAATCAATACCAGATGCAAACTTCTCGTGCTCTTCATGTGTAGATGAAGATGCACCTTCATGTCTTACAAGATGATCATTTGATGGGATATGTTGTTGAGTTCCAATATTCAAATCCTGAAACAAGATAATTGTTAATTTGCAAATTTACAAAAAAATATTTAAGATTATTGCTAGACTCTAGATTTAAGTTCACCTCCACAGAGACATGTGTTTGGCATGAAGGGAGAGTCTCTCCCTCAACCGCTGTTGAATTCTCAGAATTCACATGATTCAATCCATCATTGTTTGCATCGTTTGCATCAGGAAACACAAGGAAATCCTCGATCACGTCAGCACAATCAAATGTGTCAGCAGCAATGGGACTAAAAAGATCGGTGGTATCGAGGAATGACCCATCATAAAATTGATGGTTCTCAACAGCATCCCAAAATGATCTATCGAGGGAAAAATCCAATTCCTCTGGCGCCTTACTCGACTCACCTATGTATTCATGTTTGACTAGTCTTGCCTCCATACCATATTGATCAGGCGTCTCATATAACATGTCTTGGAGCTCCCCTACCACATGGCTGAGAGTATTATCAGTTGAGCCTGTGCTATCCTCTGCAGAGTTCTCATTGTGAGAATAGAGGTCCGAAGGACGGGGAGCAGCAAGTGGTACAGTATCTGTGCCAAGAATCTGGCATAAAAAAACTAAATTATTCATTTGACCTTAAAATTTTACTAAATACAACATTTATCATGTCTCCTTGACCCAAAAAGGAGGTGAACATACAACTTATGCATGAAACTTGACAATTTTATTAAATACGGAGTATAAATTTTCATATAAAATACTAGAGAAGAACAAACCATGCATGCCAAGTTAATATTACTTCCAAAACTTAAGCGACACAGTCAAGGCTTTTTCTATTCTTTTATTAACGGATTTATGTATCGGATTTCATTCACCACACGGCTGGGAACTGATGATTGGTTCTGTCTACAAAGATTTTGGATTTGTTCATAATGACCAAATCATATCTGGTCTTGTTTCCACTTTTCCAGTCATTCTTGATACTATTTTTAAATACTGGAAGTTGCAGAGGAGATTTATTTAGATTTAATAAGAACATTTTTAAAATATAGAAAACTCAACACCCATACTCTACATTGACGAGTACTTGCTCTCACATAGTTCTAACTTCTATGTAATTTATGTAAGGCAAGTGCTCAAATTTAAGTGCGAAACCTGTTCAAGGGCCAATCCATCCAAATAATCTTCTTCATCAGCATCTACTTCCTCTTCATACTCCAACTTTGGCTTAAGGTCCAACCGGTCCAAAGAATCCATACCAGCGGCTAAAACCACTTCATTCTCCATCTTTGGAGACAGTTCCAATTCTTCGTTTTCCCATTCCTCCTCAATCAAGGGTGCTCCATACTGTTCCCCATTTTTGGGGCCAGCCCCACTTTTCTGAAACACTCTGCACAGTACGTAGGAATCCTGGTCCAAGGAAAAGGAAATTTATAATGAAGTATGAACCACAAAGACCAGTGGGAAAAAATCCAATATCATAACTCAGTGTCTGTAAGAGCACAAGATACTATCACTTTTCAGGTAATCATGCTTCCGAAATCTAAATTATCCTGTTGCTTTAGAATTAATTGTTTCTATGCATTCCATGTAAGTAATATAGGGAGTATTATTCAAATTCTAAGGGAATCAGTGGAACCACTACAATAGATAACCACATAAGGCCATTTCAATAGCCTCCACCACACTATTACTCGTAATGACAAGAATCTGGATCAAGTCCTTGCCATAGGTATATATTTAAGACAAACGGAGACAGATGCACAAAATCATCCAACACCAACCTGATTGAAGCCAGCTTTCGCCAACCCCTCATCCACAAGCCTGTACTCATGCATCACATAGTTACTCCTCTCCCCTCTGGGAGCCCGACCACAATGATAGACCAGGGTCTTTTTCATCCCAACCAAATTTGACCTATGGTACACTGCACGGTCCTTTCCAGTTGTTTTCCAATACCCTTTCTCAGTTGCTCTGTTGGTCCTTTGACTGCTACCATATTTCTTATCTAGCATACTGAAGAAGTACCACTCCTTATCCCTAGTCTTTAGCTTTGACTTACCTATGAAGAGTTGAAGATTTATAGGCCGAAAACATCACAGACTAAGATATATACGAACTCCATAAGATAAGCATGAAAGAACTCAGGTAAGTACCCTTAGATTCACCAGAGCGTAAAATGCTATCTATGACTAACTTCAAGTTGATATGGAAAACCAAATGAATCTACTAATGACTTCACATTGTAATCTTAACAAATTATTCCAGAGTGCGAACGAACTCAATGGACGCCCATTCCACACAACTAAATTCTTCTAAGCATTTAGATAGTATACTTCTAACAAAAAGGCCGAATTAGCACCTAGCTAATCCTCTTTATCCCCCTATAGTAAAGCTCCTCAAAACATTCCTAGTATCTCACAGTTGCCTACTTGTAGAGATTAATATGGAGATCTCCACTATTCTTTGTTCGCACTCTTGTTTAACTGTAAGCGAGAAGAGCATATTCTTGCATATTCATTACTTTGCAAATTTACCAATTCCCAGACGCATTTCGCATGCTGCCCATGGAAGGGCAAAGTAAGAAGATTTATTATTTCTTCAATGCGCACAAAAAGCAATGAACTTTCTACAAATTATCCTTATCTACGTTAACACAGTTCTGCACTTCTAATGGCCAATATTAACATCATACGAGTCCTACCATACCTTCTATAGAAATCAGAATTGCCATTGTTGTTAAAAATACAATCTTTTAATATATTATCACCAAAAGTCATACAAACATAAACTATCATAGTTAACAATTTATAAAGTCAACCACCCAAATTCTTATCTATTCAATCTAATTCAGAACAAAGCAATCTCGTTTCAAATGGAGGGAATCGTATTACACCCCCCCCCCCCCCCCTCCATCCCTAAAGATCAAATTTGATGTATTGACCTTTAAGCTTTGACCTCAAAATCCCTCAATATGTTGCACAATATCTTGTTAAATATACAACAAAACATAGTACTCCCTCCATCCATTTATCTAAAACTCGTTTAATTTTGCACAAATTTTATGGAAAATCCGAACATATCTCAAACTAGACAAACCAATCTCGTATTAATCAAAACATCGCAAACCAAACCAAGACTTGGACTTATCCTAGTAACTTTCATGACAATTATATGAATACGAGGTCTCCAATCAACCATATTAAACAAAACATGATAAATATACATAAATAAAAAGGTGGTACCAGGAAGATCCCAGGGCTCAACATTATAGATACAGATCTCAGAAATAGCATCGACCCTAAACGATTTTCCGCAGATTTTACGGCGGAGGTAGTAGAAAACGAGCTCCTCATCGGTGGGGTGGAACCTAAACCCAGGTGCTAATGAAGTTGATGCTGCTTTTGAAGATGATATTATATCCATCAACACTTTCTTGATTCAAAACTCAAAATTTGAGTATATGGTTCTTCAAAAGATTGGATTTTTATTATTTGGGGAATTAAATGTGAAGGATTTAAGCAATCTGATTTTGAAGATAGTTGATAGGTATGATTTGCATTGGTCAAACAAGAAGGGGTTTAAGTAATGATATATACCAAGTCCATACTTTTTATCCCCCTTTAAATCATCACTTTAACTTTAAAAAAGTAATTAAAAGTAGAACGAAAATGTAAAATAACTATCGATTGAAATTATCTTATTGTTTAATTAAAAGTTTAAAGGGAAGATGTTACAAAAAATAATATTAAAAATATAAAAGTGTGATTTATTATACAAAACAACAACTATTAAATGACAACCAACGAATTAGGTAGCAATTAATAACATATAATTACATATAATAGTGGTTAACCTGGAAATAACTACATTTGAAATTAGGTGACTACAAAATATTACTTGTAAAAGGAAATTTTAGGTTCTAGTAGAGTCAAATATATGAAAATATTGTATTTTTAACAAGATTTACTAATAACTTCATATATTTTACAATGATTAGAAAATTCTTGTCGAAAGCATATTTACTTCTTATTATCTTTATGATGCTTATAATAAGTACTCAATTTGTTACTTTACTTACTTATTTATGTATTTATTGTTTGTAATTCTCTTCAATTGTTATAGTCGATAAATATAAATCTATGTATTATTTGTGTATATTTCTTAATATATTTTTAAATATTATGTGTCTCAAATATTGTATTATTGAAAAATATTAAATAATTAAGGTTTGGTAGTGTGGAAGGTCAACACGTAACGAACAGTTGAAGGAATGGATTGAAATGTGGCCAAGTGAGCTATGCATGGACGCACAAAGAATGCGTATCTAGAAGCTTCCATCTGTCATCCACGTTTGCTATTATTATTTTATTTATGTGTTTTGTCAAATTATGTACACTTAAAAAGAGCATTTTTTTTAAAATAATAAAATAAGCTACTTCAGCTCATTTTTATAGGAAGGTGTGATTTAAAAACTAAAATATTTTAATTTTGAATTATTAATTACTACTACATTGTTATCAATATTCAATATAGTAACATACATATATAGATGTTGTGAATTATCTAATTTAATTTGCTTAATAAATTTGTTAACTATTTGTTGAATAACTTTTTTTTCAATTATGTTAAAATTGATGTGTTGCAAAAATTGAGCAAAAATAACATGTAGATATTTTTTTTGAATTCTAGTTGAGCAACTATTGTTTGACTAATGCAATCTTTACTAGATAGAACTACGATTTAAACTAATAATAAAATGTGTGTTGGTAGAGTTGTAAAAAAGTAATGAATATGGGCTCATTTCATTAGCAATTGTCAATACTTGTCTTTTTGTTTGGGAGGAAAGAATGGGGTTAAAGGTAACAAAATAAAGGTCGAGAGTAATGTACATGAGTTTTTAAATTATTCTATTATTTTGTTGGTATGTTATAAACTTATATTAATTTCAAAATTATGTTTTAATTAATATAAATATAAAGTAGTACTATAATGAAGTAGTATAAATAAATATTATTAACATATTTGTAAACTTATATTAATTTCAAAATTATGTTTTAATTTATATAAATATAAAGTAGTACTATAATGAAGTAGTATAAATAAATATTATTAACATATTTATAAACTTATATTAATTTCAAAATTATGTTTTAATTTATATAAATATAAAGTAGTACTATAATGAAGTAGTATAAATAAATATTATTTAACATATTTATTATAAACTTATCTTAATTTCAAGATTATGTTATAATTTATATAATTATAAAGTAGTATTATAATGAATTAATTAATTATTATTGCGATATATTTTATTCTAAAATTGTATTATAATAAGCTTGTGTTATTCATTAAAATTATATTTTAAGGTAATTAATGATGCCATTTTGAACTATTTTATCATAAGATATCTCTTACAATAACTTTTACATTATATATATTAATATAAAAAATAAATTTTAAATGAAAACATTAAAACTTACATATATAATACTAGGATTAATAACTTTTTAAATTTCATTATTTACAAGATAATGAAAAAAATAAATTTTAAATGAAAACATTAAAACTTACATATATAATACTAGGATTAATAACTTTTTAAATTTCATTATTTACAAGATAATGAGCTATTATCAACCCAATTTGAAGATAATGATTATCACCTCAAATGAGCTAATTCAATTAGCTAAGAAATACAACTAAAATTTATTGTTTAACTATCAAATTAAGTAATACAATCTAATTTAACTTCATTCTAGAATCTAGGCCTATATACTAAACCTAAATAGTAGTAAGTTAAATACAACGTGTTAAGGAGCTAATAACTTTGTTTTGTTGGAGATATATTATTGATCTATAAATCCGAGCTAGAATCAACAAATTGGAAATAATTGGGTTAATCATTACTGATACTAAAAGATTTATAGTTCTAACAAGTTAATATAAAATTGAAATGTAATACCAAAAAGAAAAAAAAATGTTCAAGTGACGGAAAACAAACCATCATTTATTTTTGTTTCTTTGTTATTAAAGACTCATCCTACACTCAATATATATATATATATATATATATATATATATATATATGTTAAGACATCCGAATTGATTTATCAAAAATTATAATGAAACAAACTAAGCCTTCAACATGGGCTTAACCGATCTACCTCGATCTTATTATTATACTCTTAAGGATGTAATGAAAAATGCAATTATGCATGACTCTGACTCGGGAAACACTATACACACATCCAAATAATGTTTCTCGGAAGGAAAATTACTGTTTTGCTCGTGAACGGAACTTTTTCGCTCCGTAAAAACACTATTTGGGTGTGTGAATATAACAACTAGCTAGCCTCTTTGGAGAATTGCTTTCAAGTCTTCATTTTCCCTCCCTAGAATACCAATTCTAGATTGCAATGCGTTGATCATTGTTTGTGCTCTCAACATCTCAACCTTCAAACTCTCCCTCTCCCTCGACACATTCATGACGTCATCCTCTAATTTGCTTATAAACTTCAAGTATCCTGGAGGCACAAATTTGTCAAGGTTGGAAGCATCCAATGTTGCTGGATTCACCAACTCATCACTCTCTTTTGCCTCCAAAAACAAGGGGACTCCCATAAGGGTAGGATAACTTCTTTTCGTCGTCCTAAGACGAAACTCGTCTTTGGCCATGGTTGCAATCTCGACCTTATGTGCATTGCTTGAGCTTGGATCATCGCGCCTTGATCTCTTGAATCCGTTTGGTTCTAGCTCCGTCACTGACTTACCACGGTTGCAAATAATTGCAAAATCGTGGCACTGGGTTTTCGGGACATGAACCTTAGCCATAGGGCTGGTTCCCTGTAAGATATAGACCATCATTTCAGCCGATGAGATGGTATTACAAATAACGGACACATGAATTTCTAACTAATAGAGTCATCGACAAATGTAGTTCCAACGTTAAGTAACTAATAAATGTAGACTATTGCATGTACATCATATAAAACACGAGAGCATAATTGTAACCTGGTCGAAATCGTTGGCTCCAAGGGGCATGCCATCACCATCGAGCGTTTGTTCCTCCACCTCTTCTCCAGCCGCCACCAGCACCTTACCATTGTCATCCCAATCGTCGTCAACGAATGGTGCATATCTACTCCCGTTTAGAGCTCCAAATCCACGCTTGAGGAAGACCCTACAAAGCACATAGGGATGCTTCTCCCCACAAAACAACAATACAAACCTTTGAGATGTTATTACCACAAATAAGGATTTGTCCAAAAAAGATCGACCAACTTTAATTTACTATATTTAAAGATGAAATAAGTCCAAACTCTAACTCAAACATGGAAGTTCGATTGGGGTCATTCTGCTCAAGAGCTTTGTCTTAAAATGGCTGATTAGAGATTTGTTATGTTTCTTAAAAAAAATTGAATAAAGTTCAATTGGGATCACATTGTGTGTAACTTTTTAATTTTACTATAAAAATCTGAATCTATGTTAGAAATTTGAATTGTTAATCGAACCTCGAGCCTTCGGTTTTTCTGACCAAATCAAACTTGATTATTTTTTTTTTCTTTTCGAATTTCGAGCTGAACCCAACATTCAAATCGTTATATTCTAGCCAAACCTAATTAAAGTTTTAACAAAATCCCTATATTTACAAGCTAATCCCAATTAATGATTACAGCACACCTGTGCTACTACTCCATATTTTTTGGAGCCTTCGGAAGCAAGTCGATACTCATGCATCACCCAGTTTGTTCTATTTCCGGTAGGTGCTCGGCCAGTGTGAAACACCAGTGTCTTCTTCATACCGATGACTTGATTCTGATGGCGAACAAACCTATCTCTTCCCGTAGCCTTCCAATATCCAACTCCCGTAGCTCGATTGAGACGAGAACCATTCTCATATTTCTTGTCAATTGCACTAAAAAAATACCATTCTTGATCTCTACTCTTGAGAGATGAAAATTCTACAACAAATAAACGAAGTCAGAAAATATTGAAGTGCAAATAACATTAACATTGATAGAATTATTAAAGATACACTTTTATCGAGTGAATCTCCACTATACACACAAATAGTGTTTTAACAGTAAAATTACTATTTTACTACTCGATGAAAATTCTTCGAACACTACACCTATAAATAGGGGCATGCAAAATAGTAATTTCATACTTTTGAAAGAAAAAAAACAGTGTCCTGTATAACAAGTCATGAAGAAATGTTACCGGCTAATTGCCAAGGTTCACATTTGTAAACATCGACTTCAGATACGGTATCAAAATGAAACGATTTGTCGTTAATTTTCCGACGGAGGTAATACGTGACCAGTTCCTCATCTGTGGGATGAAATCTAAATCCTGGTGCCAAAAGATGTCCCATGTTATAATAACAAATCTCAAACAAACTAAAATGGTAAGAGATCGCAATTAATATGTATCCCTTAATTCACTTTCACTGCAATAATTCGTGATTATGAATGAATATTATTAATCGATCTAACTAAAAAAAGAATGATAAAAGATTGAGCCTTGAAATTAATTGGATGGAAGATTTTTGCATAATTGCATGTATGTTTGAAGAAAATAAAAGGGGATTTGGAAGGCCTTTTTGGAGGGAGAAAGATAAACTAGGCACTTGGGCAGGATTGTAACTGAAGTAAAACTAATATATATAGCACAAGGAGAGGAACGAATAGTAAAAAAAAGAAGAAAATTCTTTATTTTAAATTAATAAACATTTTCAGATTTTATCGACTTTGACCATAATTCTTTTTGAAATTATCTCTATTCACTAATCTGATAAGTCTAAAACTAGTATTATTACATTCTTTTTCAATAAAATTACTTTAGAATATATTTCTTTTGTAATTTTCTATTATATAAGTAATTGACAATTATTTTTTTGTGAAAATACATATATAAAAATGTTTTCATAATTATTAAATTAAAATGCAAGAAAGAATTTCATGTTATGCCTAAAAAGGAAAAGGTTGTAAATTAAGGTCGTAAAAGGAAACTAATTACTTTTAAATGATGTTTGACAGCTTGTTAATTGTTACGGAGTATTATAAGTTATTGGGTGTGAACGCCTAAAGACAAGATTATTATTACGAAATGATTATAATATTTGTTTCTTATTCGATCAACAACAAAATAAATAATTAACTCCTTATTCAGAAATATATCTAACACAATCTTGAGAGGAGTCAAACTATGTTTAATTCATTCCAATTTATTGCATTAGGCATGCTTTCTTACATATAATATAATAAAAGAAGTGATAGATCTTAAATAAATTATTATTTTCTCAAGAAACAAATTCAATAAAGTTTGGTGGAACTTATTGATGTGTGACAAAAGACGTAACAAGATATTCATTTCATTTTCTAAATAATTATTTTTTGTAATTTTTTTGTTGTAAATTTGCGATGAGAAATTACAACTGCCAAATATAGCGATTGAAAAGTATTATAAATAAGGAATACATAAACGACTAATAAAGTAACAATTAGAATATGTATTACAAATATAATAAAGATAGTATAAAAGAAATATACTTCCATAGTAGATTGAATGGAGAGCTCTTAGTAGAAGTTCATATTAGATACCACTAGAGTAATAATCATCGATAATATTTACAATTCTTTTGAATTGAGATAACTGGACTTTTGACTATGAACTCTTTAACATTTATAAAAAAAAATTTGAGACCCTCAAAGTAAGGGTCCTGACAACTCCCATGTCTTGGGGTTTGATGTCGGAGGTTAGCGCGGAATGTGTTTCAGTGGTCAGGGGTACCTTGACTTTCTTGTACACCACTTTAATTTGAGAATCAACCACAGATGAAATCGAAACCACATCAAACGAAGAGGCGAGGAGGCCACCACAACATCAACACTTTTTACCACTGATGCTCCAGGGGAAACTCTAATAACATCATGTATATTGTATGCATAGATATGTTGTTAATGCTATTTAATTCTCATCTATTATATGCATCTAAATAGTGATTTTTAGAATTGAAATTAATTATATCCTTTATTCATAGGTATAGTAGTTGAGAAAGTATAAAAAAAGGGTAAAATAGAAATTTCAATCCCAAAAAAGCACTATTTGTGGTGTATATATAGTATATCCCAATTTAAATGTCTTATTAGTTTTATGTAATACTTTGGATTCCAATTGAATTTATGAATACCGATTAAGACCTTAGGAGTTTTATTAACATTTGACAAAAAATGTGAAATTACATCAATTCATTTTTTTTTTGTAAGTTAGCGATGAGGTGAGTTTCGAACCCAGGACCTTCTAGTCACTAGCTTAACATTTGACAAAAAGTGTGAAATTACATCAAATTTTTTTTTTTGTAAACTAGCGATGAGGTGAGTTTCGAACCCAAGACCTTCTGGTCACTAGCAAGAGCCTTTCCACTAGACTATTCGATTAACTCCTACATCAATTCATTTTAATTAATGTTTTGTTTAATATTGTGCTATGAAATTGTTAGGCTTATGAGCTCGTCACCCATATTTATAGATGATATATTATCTAGTTTATTATGTGGGCTTATGGGCTCGTCACCCATTAGCCTAACAGAAATTCTAAATATTAATAAATTTGAATCATACTATGAAAAAAGAAGAAGTAATGATTATAAATTGAATTTAATTGAAACAATTTTATATTGTAGTTAGTGATAAGAATTGTCTAATACGATTTAAAAGAAATGTCTAGAAAAGGAAAAAAATACTGAGTAGATTTGAAGAAGTAAATTTAGAGTATAATAAAAGATAAGTGTTCATGTGAGTCAGCAATCCAAAAAGGAAGAATATCAAAAGATCGGTAGGTAGGTAATTAAAAAATCTGATATTGATTTAAATTAAACCATACCAAGTAAAACTAATGTTAATGTTAAGAGAAGATAAGCCTGTAACTAGTTTATTATAAGTCACCCATTTTAATCAAAGTAAAAGAATTGAAAATATATATTGCCTCCAATTTAAAGATTTTTACAAAATTTAATATAATTATTATTTTACACAAATAAATCACATTTTACTTCCCCTTTATATCCTCATTTGCATAAAAAACTGAAACATGTACTTGTTACTCAAGCGAACTGTTTGATTTCGAACCGAATATTGCGAGCCGGATCGAACCTTTTACGTTCGCTCACGGCCCTACTTGTTACTGAATGTACATATTTAGACCATGCACATTAGAAGTTTAAATTAGAGTTCAAACGGGGTGCAACTAAGTCTTTGGGTGTAAATGGAAATCAAATATTGGTGCCTGGGGGGTGCATAATTGGCAATTCGGTATCAATCAAATTTTGATACGGTAGCAAATGGGTTTCAACCTTGCATTTTGGCCCACTTGGGGACTCACGCGTGTGGGTTGGATCTGATGCGGGTTGCGTGGCAACTCGCAATTGGTTCTTTTTATTTTCGCTTTTACTTACTTACTAAATGCATTATTTGCTCAATAATTAATCAAAATAAAATATATGTTACTATTTTTTATTTTTTGAGATTTTGGAATAGTGCAAAGATTGTTTTATTTGGACATAAAAAAATGTATCTTTTTACACCCTTTCTTCATTCTTTCTTTGTAAAGATGATAATTTTAATTTTAAAGATTGTAATTTTAATAATAACATATGTAAAAATAATAAAGATAAGTAAAAAATATTATTGACATATGATAAAGTGATATGGAAGAGAGAAAAAGTGCATAAAACTATGAATAACACTCTTGGAAAAATGAATGCAAACAAGAATGTAAGTGGGTGTTAAGCTGATATGATACTAAATAAAACCTAATAAATTAGTCTTCTCTTGTGGATGGTCTTATTAGTATATACCATATTCTTAAGAGTCATAATCTCTACAATGGAGTATTACTGTAATCATATGAGAGTATAAAGGTAAATATGTTGAGATATATATTGATGTTTTTTTTATTACGTGTGAAAATTTTTAAAAAATAATTATTTTAGATCGGAGGAATAAAATACTCTCTTTATTATTTTTTTTCTTATCACTCTATAAAAAAACCATAAGTATATCAATACAAGTTTGTATGCAAGCCTTAAGTAAGTAATAACTGAAACTTAATTAGAAATAAATCTTATGTTTTATATACAATAGTTATGAGTTATTTAAAAATATTTAATTGCATTTAGTGAAAATATAATAGAAAGCATATTAAAAATATTCCAATACGTTACAGGTTGCATGAGAAACATGTTAAATATTTGCTAATTGCTGATAACTTCCTAATGAATTATTGATGCATTCTCATATGCTCGTTAAAAGAAATTTGAAATGGTTTCTCATAATGGTATCAAAATGGTATCAAGTGGGTCCTTATTAGTTTGGTAGTGTTAATAAAGTGTTGTCCAAGAACCAGTTTATACGACGCATTCTTAAAATCTTCTTTGTTGATTGTCATCTAAGGTCTTAGAGGGTGCTCCTGTATAGCACTGTCCAAGACCTCTTCACTTAAACAATAGTTTTATAATAATGTATTTTGTGCTATGTAAAGTATTTTTAAGTGCCGTCCAAATATTTTTTTGCACTTATGTGCCTTCCTTATTTAATTTGATTATACTATGTGGGAACTTAAATCATTACCTACAAATTGTGAGTAGAAGTTCAAACTTGTACAACGTAATAAAATTTAAATAATTTATTAACATTATAACTACAATATGTATAATAGTAACTTATTATATACTAGAATTGTTGGCATAATCATTGCTTGTGCATCATAATAATATTAATTTAATATAAATGGTGATAATATTTATTATTTATACATTATATATTAGTTGATTAATAACTAATAACTACTTTATAATAATTATGGATAGTTATTTTGTAAGTTGATTACTAAAATTGGACAAATGATATAACTATTTTCTAAATTGGCTATTATAAATAAAATTGAACAAATGGAAATTAGCCACATGGCTAGCTTGCATGCATTTATATGATTTACATATTTAATATTAATTGATTTAATTTTTTAAAGATGTATTTTAAATTAATATTTTTATTTTATAATATTATATTATATTAAGTAACTTGTAATACTAATTTTAAAATTAGTTTCTTATAATATTTATTACACTTATAATATATTACAATATTAATTCTGAAATTAATAATTATTATTTTAAAATGTATAACTGAACTTAAGATATTACTATTTTTTCTATACAACTATTTTATATATGAGCTTATTAATACATTAAATATTTGTTGATAATACTTTATTTTTACATTCATATATTATAAATGTAAGATAAAATTATTACATTTCTATAGCTAGCCAAACAACGTAATAAAATGATTTTAAAACAAATCATTGCCCATTTGTAGTCAAAACAATATTGTCACTGTAAAAAACTTAATCCTACTAAATCACACAAAAGTTACACTTGAGTCCCCAAATTAACACCTCAACTAAATTTGATCACTTAAAGTTACATCTTTTGTCCCCGTAATTATGACACAAAAATTGTGATTAAGTCCCCAAACTAACGTCTCAATTACTCTCAAGTTGTTAGTATTTGACACGAAGATTAATTTGGGATCAAATTGCAACTTTTATGTCACTTCCTAGAACTAAACTGCTAGGATGACAGTATTGGAGACCGAAGTTCAATTTGGTATCATTATGGAGAATCATTTTAAACTACACAGAAATTCTTCCGGAACTCAACTAATATATTGTATATTCCACAAACTAGAAATAAGAGGAACAATACGTTGACAGAAGCGTAGTCTATAGATCATATAGTTTTAGTCAGCTAATAATCAATATCTTCCTCTCGACTTGCCCCGGAAACGTGCTGCCGGATTTCCAGGTCTGGTCCCCCTACCACCAGAGCTCCAGCACTTCTGCTCACCATCACCATCCATGCCGACTTTGTTTCCGCTCCCGGATGCCAATCCTTTATTCCACCCGCCGTTGTTTCCAGGCTTCGACCAGCTAACACCTGAAGTCGAGCTCCCAGTACTCCAACCTTTCCACTGCCAACTGTCAGCACCACCCTGGTCCCAATTGCCCCCATCAGCACTCCAACTAGGGGCCTTCTCCTCCCCAAAATCAAGGCTGTTATTCCAGTCACCACCGTAATGATCAGCCCTCCCAAGACCTCTACCTCCATAATTCGAGCGACCTCTACCTCGCGTGACTCCCCTATCAGATCTACCTCGACCACCATAACCTCTCTGCTCAGATCCATCCCTACCTCCAAAACCTCGTACTCTACCCCTGAAACCACCACGGCCTGAGCCACCTCTACCTTCAAAACCACCTGTGCCCGATTTTCCTCTACCACCCCGACCTCCCCAACTTCCTCTCCTACCCCTTCCACGAGAAAAATTGTTAGAGTTCCCAGCATTATTTTGGTTACAAGAAGAATAATTACCCCAACCAGTAGACTGGTCTTGGTTGAAAAGTTTCGACTTCATTTCCCTACCAGATGAACTCCAATCTGATGGTTTGGCTTGCATACCCCAGGTTGATCCACTGGGTGGCTTACTACAAGTAGGTTTCTTCCATGAAGATCCTTCATTCGGTTTCTTCCATGAGGATCTGCCCTCATTATCACGAGATATGTCATCCTGTTTGTTCCATGAACCTCCCTCGTTCTTTCCCCAACTTGGTTGCTGATCATTTGTATAGTTTCGCCCATGAACTTTGGCATCAGCCTCCTGGCCCCAAGATGAACTAGCTGGCTTATGGCAAGCAGGTCCCCCATCCTGTTTCTTCAATGAAGAACCGCCCTGACCTCCCCAACTTCGATTTTTCTCAGTTGTACCATATGCCTCTTCGGGTCTATCATCATCTTTCTTTCCCCATGACCCACCAGCGGTCTTATTCAAACCAGATCCACTATCTTTTCCTTTCCAGGAGGATCCACAGGCCTGTTTGTTCCAAGAAGAGTCCGCCTGGTTGCCCCAACTTCTATTTGACTCAGTTCTATCATGCACGACTTCTGCTCTAGCTTCAGCTTGTTGGCCAAAAGATGTACCAGTTGGTTTACTCCAACTAGATCCAGCACTTTTGTTCCACAAAGACCCTTTAACCTGTTTACTCCGTGTGGATTCACTCTCTTTTATCTTCCAAGAGGATCCAATGTCTCTCTTACCCAACGAGGATCTGTCATCCCCTTCCTTGTTGATCCGTTGCTGTTCTGCATGGTCGCCCCAGCGGTCAACTTCCCTATTGGTAACTGTATTGTGCGACTCTGAAGCTTTGCCCCGAGTAGATCCTCCTTGATCATTTAAGTATACAGAGGGATCAGAAAACTTAATGGCAATCTCATCATCAAATTCATTAAATATCAATATCCTATCACAAATTCAGATTTCTTACCTCTGGAACCATCTGTTGTTCCAAGAAGATCAAATGGTTCAGCTGATTCCTGATCTCCCCTTCAAAATTGAGATAGATGCGCATATAATAAACACTTGACCAGAAAATTCTGAGAAATAATATTAGATTACAATGTTTCAAGACCCTTGAAATTACCCGATCACAATAGCTGAACTCCTTCCACGGACTTCAGACAGATGCTCGCTTTTGACTATACACAGATTAATATGAAGTTATAATCGAAGTATCAGACATAATATAAGCTGCAAATGAAACAATGACATTGTCCAACCTGTAAGAAGCTTTTGCTGAGAATCGATCTTCACAGTAACATCAGACCGGCGGATAGCAAAAGCACGGCAAAGGTAACCCTTTAAAGGGCCCACTTTAATTCTCAGCGACTGTCCCACAGAAAACGTTGAATTCTTGTCTGCTTGATTAACTGCACAATTGAAATGGCTGAAATTAAATTTATCTGCACAATTCAAATGGTTGACCTCAAATCTGAAGTCACAAAGAAGAAATTCCAACTAAGAAAATGAAAAGAAAACGTACAACTGCTGTTTTCTCTACCTTGCCATGACGTTTTGGGAGACAGTGTGGAGTTGGGTGATGATGGGGATTCACCAAATACAGACGGCCCTGGATCATTGCCCTGGAGAAATACAGAAACCTCAGAAAAGCATTCACTATTTGATAAACACTACAACGTTCTAAATTTATGAACCTGTTCGTGAGATGCTTGGCCAGCAGATGTTACTTTCTCGCATGTTTGAGATTTGAAGCATGTGTAACCATTATGCTCCTCTTCACTCTCATTAAATAGAAAGATGGTGCCTTTATATATGTGCTTGACAACACCTTCTTTATCCTGTGTATTTAGCAGACATAATAAAATTCTCAAATGGAAGGACTTCAATATATAAACAAAGAAGGTAGACATGACGAAGGCACCCCCTGTAAGTAAGGTCTAGACCTTTAATGGACCATCCAAGATCCTGACTCTATCACTGATTGATATCTTCTTCATGTGTAGATCCTGGGTAGTGAAGAGTTTCTTGTCAAATGAAGCACTCTTTAGGTCTCGGGCTGGTAAGGTCAGAATAAGCGGCCCTTCAGTTCCTCCTTTCATTATCTAGATAGGAAAGGATTAAATGCGTCATCACCGTACCAGCCTAAATTAAATGGGAAGATTGTTGAATACCTTTAAGTTATCATCTTTCTCCATACCAATGATGACCCCGAAGTCCTTCTTACTGCATGTCAAAATATGTGAATATAACAGTATATCAGGCAAACAGATGGAAACCATTCAATTGAACAACAGCAGCAAGAAACCTACCCAAAAAACACTAGATCATGCACTTCAAAACTATATTCTTTAGGAGTTGAAGAACCTTCTCCGTTCTCGACCCTTTTGTCACTCTTCATGATTTGCATTCCCTCATTTCCATAGAGATCAGAAAGAAACACCAAATCCATAGATTCATAATTATTCGCGGGCTCAAACTTTAGAAGCTCGTCCTCGGTAGGCATTGCACCCCAGACATTTAATGAATCTACGGGGATCTTCTTATATAAGTAACCATCTTTCAACATCATCCCGTCAAGTACCTCAAAGCTTGTATTAGTATCACGGTCGCGTCTCATTTGAATGAGAGGGCTAAATTCTCTAAGTAAACATAACGCATAACAAGCATCAGTAAACAGATAAAAAATAAAATAATTTAAAAACTCAGTAAGCAGTTGAGGCATTACTTGATCTCATGTGAACTTATCATTCTTGGTGGTGTACGTGTGGAACTTCTCTTCACAGACACTCCTCCTCCCTGTAAGCAGTTTCGTCAAATCAGTTCAAGGCAGCAGTATTAACTTGTGATGCTCTCAAATATATCACGTTAGAGAATGTGAAAGAAAGGTGAAAATCTCGGGAAAATTAATCTCTTAAATAAATCTCAAGACCAAAGTATATGAGATACCCTAAAGAAGATAAGAGCATAAGAACTTATGCAGCCGAATATAGTAATGAAGCCAGCGTATGAAGATACAAAACAATGTTGACCAATACATGCAAAGATGCACAAAAACATATATGTAATAATAATAATAATAATTAACTTACAAATTTTTCTGCAAGAGCTCGTAAATCGATCCTTGGAATCAGCTTCACAGTAGCTTTCTTTCGAACCTCGTTTATTGCCATAATCTACAAGAATAATACAAACCAGTACAACACTTCGATCAAGATCCTAAATTTAAACAGCACACGAAGGAAGAAGCATAGAGAAAAACTTTTTGTTTAAACCTAACCAGAGCCCCTATTGTTGCCTAGTCAAGTCATAAGCAATCTCATACCTGTGCAAGGTCTCCTTTGTATTTTCCGCTCTTCATTCGAGCCCACATGCCGGCAGCAATTCCACAACCTTTACTTTTCACTGAAAGAATATAAGACCATTCATTTGGTGGTACAGGGGTTACTTTGCTGACATATATAGTGAAGAGTCCTCTGCATGCCTGCAACATGCATAATTGGTTCACATAAGGAACAAAAACAATGAACTTATATCACGGCTAATACATCAACAAAATACAGGAGCGTATGCCTAGAAAAAAAGACGCCAAAAGACATACCTCATACATATCTTGTTGGCTTTCAGCCTCGATATAAATGAACCCTTTAACATGATCGAGTGAAAATGCAGAAATAATCTGCAATTTTGTACCAAGAGTTTGCAAGTCCACATATTTCTGCATCAGGCAGAAGACAGAATGCTTCTCACGTCCAACCTACAACCAAAGAATAGTAAGGAAAGAAAATAGCTGAAGAACAAATGTTTGTTGTCACACAGTAAAAGTCATTACAGTGCATTTCACTTTCCAGAAAGTTGGGTCTCTGAGAAGAGGATGATACTCATCCCAATCAGTTGCTTCTCTGTTATCATACTCATCTTTTGCATATCTAACCAATGTAGACTCTATACCAAACCGCTCTTCCACCATTTTCTCAAGTTTCGCAACATCCACTTCTTCCTCTCTAATGAATGAAACCAAAGGGAGTTCGACAGGTTCATTGTTAGCTTTGACATCATTGAGATATTCATCTTCCAGAAATCCTGTTTATTTGAAATAAGAATAACTTTAGACCAAAAGAATGATACAACATATATTATAGCCTTAACACGATAACTTTGCAGCTTTAGTTGACATACATAACATCGATTTGAATTAGAGATATTCTTATCGATAACAAAGTAGGCTGAAAATACTACCTTTTAAACATTTTTACCAAATATATGCATATACACAAATATTTTAAGTTGACATTTTGCAAAGTGGCAATCTTTTTGAGATGGAGAGAGTGAACAAAATTCTCATTTCTTAAATAAGCTAAACCCCCCCGACATATCCACCCTTAACATCATTGACTAATGACAAATTACAAATAATCTAACAAAATCTAAATTAATATTGCAGGTTCGACGTCAAAGCTATAAACCTGAAATCACCCTTCAACTTCATGTCCCAACCTCAAAAACCTTCACATCTCAGTGAACTACCCCAACCGAAACCAACATGTAAAAGCTATATATTAAGCCAAAACCAAAATGTATACTACACTATTTCCAGAAGGAACTATTTTACTAGCACCATCAACATGCAAAAGCTAAAATTAATGCAAAAATCAAAATGCAAACTGCACTACAAAAAGAAACAATCAAACACAAAACTCATCAAATGATTCTGAAATTAACTATTATACCAGCAACGTCAACATGCAAAAGCTAAAAAAGCAAAATTGAACATGCAAATGCTAACATTGAGCCAAAATCAGAATGCGAAGTTCACTACCAAAACAATCTCACACAAAACTCAACAAACAACATCCAAAAAAATTTTCATACCAGCAACGTCAAAATCAACTTCATCGTCACTAGAGTTTCCATCCACCTCACACGCCGAGTGCTCGAAGAACTGGAGAACTGCGCGGTGCCTCCGCTTCCGTCCGCCGGACATGTCATTGTCTATGGAGTTTCTCTTCCTCTTGCTGGAGTTGCCCTCAATGATCTTCTCTTTACCCTTTGATGATGCCATTTACTAAAGAACTATGGAAACTTTTGAGGAATTCAACTGTTTAGGTGAAATGAGAGGGAAAATGAAGTTTCTATATAATCTTATTTGGTGTGTTATGTGTGGGATTGCTTTTAGGACAAAAGTACCTCGTACATAAAGTACCTCAAGCTTCACATGTGGATTTTATTCACGTTTTAGTTTCCTGGTGTTTTATGAAACTTTTAAATAACATTTTTTACAAGTGATATGTATTATGTATAGAGTATGTAACCCAGCTTGACCAGCCAGTTCCATTATTTTACAATAAATTATAAAATACAAAATATCATTATTTTACAATAAATTATAAAATACAAAATATCTATACTAGAGCCATTCATTTTTTTACAAGCGATGTGTATAAATATGTATATTCAAACCAACTTTCAGCTCTCCAACTCGACTAGCTAACTCAGTGACTTAATATTCTATATATTCCAAAGATTCCTAAAAAAAAAATTCAATAATTAATATTAACAATTTTGTACTTTTAATAAGCAAAAAATTTGGTTCCAATGTAAATTACCATGATACTACTGAAGTACACTGAAAAACTATGTTATGATATGCTAACTTTATGGACAACATAGCCTCCTTAAATTAATATTGCCATTAATACAAACAATATGTACATATTGCAGATAGCACAAAATGTCCATCTAGCTTCCATTTTTAGACGAAAGGGATACCACAAAAGACTAAGCAAGCTTCAAAAGACAGAAGTTAACATAATCATCATCCTTAGCAGACTATTTCTCTATTCTAGTGACTTAATTTTCATAGTCTCATGACTAGCCCTTCAAATATCCCATCATTACCAAAATTGCCAAAAAATCGATGAGGATCAACAGGACCTGGCAACTTGAAAGACATGGAGAAGGGCCCTGGAGGACATAGGTTCTGAGATTGCATCTCAAAGGTCTGTGAAAATCTCTGCACAATACTCTCCCCACCTTCAGTGATGCCTCTAATCAGGACTGTTCCATCCCTCTCTACTTCACAACTGAATTCTTCTGCATCACAAAAATGTTGTATACAAAAAGGGTCATACTAGATCATAGTTGTGAATAGCATTTAGCAGTTTAGCTGTCCATGGAGGCGAAGCTCCAAAAGTCTGGCCGTTAGTTACCACACCACGACTCGGTGTGGCACTACGATACCGCTATGTGCGCTATTCGCAACTTGTATTTAGATATACGACGTCCATACTCCATATTTAACAGAGAGGTGTGACTAATAACTTATAGTAACTCAATTTCGATTCTAAACTGATCTCAGTTGAATAAGGTGAGCTATAAAACGCATATACAAGATAGATACTAGTACTTACTTTCATCTCTTTTCACACCTGGAAGTGATACGTGAAACAGAAAGGAGTCATCACACTCCCCCATATCAATGAGTCCCAACACTGGACCAACATGTACAGGTACTGCACTACCACTGAGTGCAACACCATTTTTAGTTGCAGCAGCAATATTGCTCCATTCTTCTTCAGAAGGCAGAGCAGGAAGGAACAATACACCTTGTTCAGCAGGATCCGTGTTCCTGCTTGTAGGTGATGGGACTTCAGAATTTATGGTACGTCGAAATTGTAAGACACGATCAGAACAATCGGCTTGGAAAAGTCCACGCTTAACAGGTTGCAGAGCATGCATATTTTGCTGTTGAGTTACAGCTTGTGAATCAACCTGCAAAGGCACATTATGTAGAACTTCACCACCAGCTAATGTATATGTTGTGGCACTGTGTCTATCCAAATGTAGTTCTTCGAGGCGTGTCATCTCTTGAATTTTTTGATAACACTAGGATGAATGTAGTAAGTCTCCGGCATAGCGATAAAAAGAATGTTCGATATTATGTCATACTGATCGTCTAACCGAGAGTATGGATGTAACCTTGGAGGAAAGAGACCACCAAACAAGTCTAAACTGCCCACACAACTTTGAAGATTCCCGAGTAGAATTTGATGCAACAAGGGCTGTGTTATGACAAGGGATGGGTCTGCCTTCCTAAGTATGAAGTAGTATATACATTCTATTTCAACAATTCTTATATGAGAACCAGCTAACTGATCAGAAGTATAAGGACGCAATCTCTCGGCACGCCTTTGAAACACTGGTATATGTGGCTCTTCCTTAAGATCAGGTCCAAAGTATGTTCCCATAATGAAATGCAGCAAGAAGTTCTGTTCATTTGTTGCTGGACTCACATTTTCGGCTGCCATCAAAGTTTCTCTACCAGGAAACAAATTTTCCATCGATTACCTGAATGCAAAATTAGCTACTAAAGAAGAGGTAAAAATCCAAGAAATAAATCCAAAACTTGCCAGGGATCTTGAGTATCTATCTTATCAAATTAAAGAAAAAATTTCTTGTTAACTTTAATAGCAGTCAAGTCTCTAACATTGAGAAGAAAAAAAAAGGGAAATATAGATATTGGCATCACCTAGAAGTCTAGAACTGCATTAACCAATCTTCAAATGATATCAATGTGAGGCAACTAAAAAATAGGGAACTTGGCATTGTAAGTTCTAATAGTGCAACTTCGGTACTCAAACAACCCTATGAACTCCTTTAATCTCAGTCCCTTTTGAATCTCTTAGGAATAGAAAATAAGAAAGTAGGATGCTATCTTACTTGAACATAGATCACCCAACCAGATGAGCTTATTCGCATATCAGTTGGCAACCAAAGCATTAATCTGCGCATATCATATGGAAGGCGATAAATCCACAATAACATACTACTTTCGAAAAACATCCATGTTAAAATGACTCGAGCATTATTCAAGAGTCTTTAAAACATTCTGACATAAAACAAACACGACAACAAATAGACAACCATGAAAGACCGAATGTCTCAAAACGTCCATCTGATCAATTCTATCTAGTGCGTACCCAAACTAACAACTAAATAACTAAACCAACTGAAATAGCAAAACCACACCTAAAGTAGAATGAATCCTATCTAAGGTAGCCTCGGTTCAAACTAGAGCGAAAACACCTCTTTAAGAGTATAATTTATTTCTTAACTACAGTACTCATACATATTGATAATCCAGTCCCACAATCAAGTATTTACAAATGAATTAATAATTTAAACCGAATTTCATCCATCTAGGACTAATTGGCTATAGTATCGAAACAACTGATTCAAGAAAATAAATCCAAAACTTGCCAGGGATCTTGAGTATCTATCTTATCAAATTAAAGAAAAAATTTCTTGTTAACTTTAATATCAGTCAAGTCTCTAACATTGAGAAAAAGATCCAATTTTTTTGCAACTTTCTTGATGGCAAATGTAATGTTTAACCCAATAATGGCAAATGTACAACTTAATCACATAATTACCACAATTTGTAGTCCTAATCCCTAGTTGAGAATTTAAACTAGTGACTTAATTGCATGTTACATCACAATTAATAAGAATCAAACATGCACACAAATTAAAACATCAAGTAATAAAAGTAGTTTCACTAATTTGTTTGCTAACATAAGTAGAAACATCACACACAATTATGTTACCTTGTAGTGGAGTTGAAGAATGGAGAATAGAATATACTTTGTACAAAAACTAGCTTTTTTAACACATGTTGAAAGAGGAAGTGAGAATGTAAAGCCAGGTGGACAGATGGATTGAAATTATCGACATGTGTGGATATAGATTATGCATATTATATATAACTCACTTTTTTTTCTTTTTCTTTTTAAATTATCGATGATTTGAGTTTCGAATATGACTTTTTAGTTATTAGCGAGAGCCTTTTTTTACTAAGCTATTCGATTATCTCATTTTTAATGCTAAAATAGGAGATTTCATTCTAAAGTCAAGTCGTGATTTCAAGAATAACTTATGATACTATTAAATAATAATATATGTATTATCTAAAATATAATTTAATATATTTCTTTGTTTATCTAATATAAATTTCCTATCTACTTCTATTTATGATTTAGTCAATTTGATTGCAATCTATTTACTTGTTTGTATACTCCATTTACCCAATCAAAGTTGATGTTAGAAAAGAGTCAATCGAATAGTATAGTGGAACAAGGCTTTTACTAATGACCAGAAGGTTCTGTATTCGAAACTCACTACAACGCTAATTTACAAAAGAAAAAAGAAGAAGTTGATGTTAGAAAACATTAGGACAGCTCGCTTCTTGAACAACAAACGGGGCATCACACAACTCGGAAGACAACTTTTGACCAAAATCTCTCAACAGTAAAGGCACCAAATTCTTGTCTTTATCTGTCTTCACATATCCACATTACTCATCACATAAAAACTCATCTTTTATACACCTTTTGTTTGAAGTAGTTGAAGATAATTGGCTCAATTTGTCCCCAGTATCAAGAATTCATTCATCATCTTGCATACTACCTTTTTTAGGGCTTGAGTAGGTAAGACATGTTCTTTTTTTCTTGCTTCTTGATTATGAATGAGGGTACTTGCTAAAGATTGAATTTTGAGATATGGGTTCTTCTTGAATTTTGTATACTCTGGATTTTATATTGCTTTAGATTGTGCCACAGTTGAACTGTTACTGTTAATAAGAATCAGTTGTTTCGATACTAAAGCCAATTGGTCCTAGATGGATGAAATTCGGTTTAAATTATTAATACATTTGTAAATACTTGATTGTGGGACTGGATTCTCAATATGTATGACTACTGTAGTTAAGAAATAAATTATACTCTTAAAGAGGTGTTTTCGCTCTAGTTTGAAACGAGGCTACCTTAGATAGGATTCATTCTACTTTAGGTGTGGTTTTGCTATTTCAGTTGGTTTAGTTATTTAGTTGTTAGTTTGGTTACGAACTAGATAGAATTGATCAGATGGACGTTTTGAGACATTCGGTCTTTCATGGTTGTCTATTTGTTGTGGTGTTTGTTTTATGTCAGAATGTTTTCAAGACTCTTGAATAATGCTCGAGTCATTTTAACATGGATGTTTTTCGAAAGTAGTATGTTATTGTGGATTTATCGCCTTCCATATGATATGCGCAGATTAATGCTTTGGTTGCCAACTGATATGCGAATAAGCTCATCTGGTTGGGTGATCTATGTTCAAGTAAGATAGCATCCTACTTTCTTATTTTCTATTCCTAAGAGATTCAAAAGGGACTGAGATTAAAGGAGTTCATAGGGTTGTTTGAGTACCGAAGTTGCACTATTAGAACTTACAATGCCAAGTTCCCTATTTTTTAGTTGCCTCACATTGATATCATTTGAAGATTGGTTAATGCAGTTCTAGACTTCTAGGTGATGCCAATATCTTTATTTCTCTTTATTTACTTTACAAAGCGAATTTCAATGATCCTAATTGTAGGCAGTGATTTATTAGTGTGCGGAGTGTTAGTCTGTATGCTGCATTCCTATACCCTCCTTTCTAATTTCCCTTATTTTACAATTTTGGTTTCAAGCGATGAAGAACCATTCGTGTTTAAGAAGATGCACGAGTATTCCCCAGTGGACGGGTTTGTGGAGGTAACTGACTGTTTGGCAGAGATGATAAAGTTTGTTGCCAATGAACCTTCGGTGGGGCTTTTCTACATTCAACAACACACCAAGAATGCAACCACTAACCTGGTAAATTTGAAGAATGATATCACAGAGAAGTCTCATGAGATCGCTTTGCATGAAGAAGATTCAGAGGATTCTATCACCATGATGAAATCAATGAAGGATTGTGGCCTTCCCATCGCTGATGAGATGATAAGAGATATTAAAAATTCACTTGCTATCATGACAAGTAAACAACCAAAGCGTGGGTTGATTACTAACTCCAGCTGGAGTCCAGCCTTGTGGAGTCGCAATTCAAGTTACAAACAGGAGGATGCTACGAGCAGTGACGGAGCTTCAGGTTATTTCTCAAATGTTTTCAAGTCTGCAAAACAAAAGGCAAGCAACTTTCGGTTTTCGCAACTGGAATCCAGTGAACTCAATCATAGCACGATGATTTTGCCTGGCTCGTCACGCTCATCTGTGGTATCTGAAAGCAATATCTCTGCTGTACCTGATGCGGAGGGTGAGGACTTGCCAATATCAAGTCAGTTATCTGACATACCATTACGAGTTCATGAGAGCATTTCTGATCAAAAAGTGCTCTCTTTGTCAGACACTTACGAAGAATTTAAAGCTTATAGAGAAGCCAAACTAGAAGAGTGGTTGGAGGGGACGAAGAATGAAAAGTGACTCGAGGCACAACATACGATATTAGATTTTGTTTGTGAATGTGGTTGCATTTATACAATAACTGCCCAAACATCAGCAGGGGCAGCAAACAGTAGGCAGAAGGTGTTTGATTGTTCTCCTTATCTTTTGTTAGTTGGATTAACTTACTGTGTTAGATTGTTTTGATGTAATTGTTACCATGTTCATGAGAAAGAACCATGGAATAAAGAAAAGAAAATCAAATATTTGTCTCGTGAGATTCATCAATTCTTAGACCTTTTCTACATTACTAACTTCTTTCAAACCTACAAAAAATTATTCAATTCCAATCGCATTTTTCGACCCCCTCCCCTCTCCCCTTTTTTCTACATTACTCATGCACACCTGATGGAGCCATAGAACAGCACACAAAAGCAGTGCATGAATGATATGATCAATTTCAGTAATTTAATTTGTTGTAAACGATTTCCCATCTAACAGTTGTTAAATAGTTTGGATCAAATAATTAATTCACATCATAATATGAATCATAGTATTGAAGAATTTGTTCATATGCTGTAGTTTTCTCATGTTCATTATAAAGCAACGAACCAAGTATTTTTAAGTACAACGGTGCAAGAACAGAACGTAAATACATGAATGTATATATCAGTGTTTGCCCAGAGGACTAAACAAATAACATTTCACTCTTCACCCACTGGAAGAACTTATTAGAAAGATATTACAGATGCAACAGTCAGTTGTTGTAACTGTAAACTATGAATGTAATCGGAAAATGTACAGTGCATCCAGTACTTTACTATGGTAGAACACATTCCCGCTGTCAGAAAATTATTAAGCTTGCAGAAAGCTGGCATATCTGGCTCCTAAGAATAGCCTTTGAATGCAAAGTAAAGCGTTTTTAGTAACCTCGGGATTTTCATGATTCAATAATTTCATTACTCGCTCCTTAGCTTTGAGGTCAGTAGCTATGATTCGGCCAGCAGAATGGCATTGAATGAATTGTGACAGATCAAAGCAAGCAACTGCAAGTGTCCTTGAATCGGTTGAGGTGTCCAATATCGTGATAAGCACTCTCACTACCTGCAGAAAATCAACAACGAATTTATCTGTACGGGTTCTATACTTGACTTTAGAAGATAAACTTACCATCTTTAAGTGAGAGACCTCTTCAACAGTTTGAAAGGGAAAATACATTAAACTAGCAAAGGGAAGATGTCAAATTAATAAGCAAACTAAGATGCCTGTGGTTAAAGAAGAATTTCTCACGATTCACAAGAAGGTGTGGCATGAAGTTATGCTCTACATGCAAAACTTCAGGTGTTTATCATTAACTGTTGGGGTTACTTCTTTTATACCTATGCGTTCACGTATCCATGGATTTTCAGAATGAGTACTTATCATAATTGATGTCGTCTTATTACCTGGAAATCATTCTCCTCGAAGTTATTGATATTGTCCCCGCCAGAAGAAAGGATCCTTGTGCATTGGAGACCAATCAAGATGACCAAGATGACCTCCTGTTTATACTTATCGAAGGAACTTAGTTTCTTGATGTTTTCTCTAAGACTGCCCTCCAGTTGATTCAAAGCATCCAAAAGATCCTGAAAATCCCTTTCAGTTAGAGCTATGACATTGATGGTCAAAATTCTCTTGTTGGTCACTACCTTTCAGTTAGAGCAATGATATTGATGATAGATTTAAAATTTGCTCACCTCATCACTCCATGCCTGTGCCTTTAAAACTCTGAACAATTTGCAAGAGACCAAGGTTCACCATCTGAGCCCCAAAAGTAATTCTGGAGATCAAGTTCTTAAATGTCAAGATCACCACTCTGACAACCTAGAAGTCAATAGCCATTAACTAATTATTAGCACAACATACTAATGCATGAACTGTATATAGACTGTGACAGGATGAAATAATGATATATTATTCTGCAATGTATTGAAGCATCAAGAAGTGGTTTCAGCAAACCAAGAATGGATGATAGTGAAATATTGAGTGAAAATAACTGTGTAAAATAAGCAAGCATACTCTGCATATTTAAGTATCTGCTTGAAGAAGAAGTGAACTGAAAAACACGTCACATGATCTTACTTTTTCCTTTGTTGAGCCCTTGACAACATCCACTAGTCGTGTTAGAGCCTTCGAGGTAGCTAGATGCTCAACTGCTGGTTCGTAATAAGAACAAAAGCCAGACACAAAGACATGTCTCATATAGGAGCTAGATAGAAAAGATGGAGATTGTTGTTAGTACAAGGCAGAAGGAAACACTTCATCTTGCAACTTGTCTGGAGAGTGAAGACACTAAAGTAAACTACGGTTTATTTAGTTATTTCTCATTTCATTTTATCCTTCATTCAGAGTTCCACTTAGCTCAAGTGAAGCCCTCAAAGAAATGGCATTCACCCTGTCTCAATTTGATTAGGCACACTTATGTTAACCATTCCACTGATCTAGAACTCTAAACTTCCATTTCTCATTGACAAACACGCCGTACTAAAACTAATAGTAGCCATGGCATTTGAATTTAGAGGTGCGGCTGACAGAATGTTAGGTGGTAGCACATCATACTTGTTTAGCTTGATCTACTGGAAGAATATAATTTTTTTAATATAGATGATAATTTAACACTGAATGGAGGTAGGAGGCAATGCGACATATAAAGTGTGATTCATTCAGAATTTACTTTGAATGGCCTAGTTATAGAGACAACATAGATAATTCAAATAAGAATAAAGGATTGTTACAAGGAACGTGGAGTACCTGTAGTGACTGCTGGGTGGATGCTGGAGAAATCAAGGGTACAAGCAGTTTCACGCCTTCAGCTTGAACAAACGAAGAGCGAACCAAAGGCTCCTTCAATGATGTTGAGAGGCAATTGATTGCAGTTGGAACACCAAGACTTGGATGGGAAGGCTGTTTCAGCTGCATTATTAAGAGTAAATTTACATTGTGTTATGTGTCATATGCATATATTTTGAAGGTATATTCTATATACAATGCGTTCTCCTTGTTCTTGTGATAGCAGGTAGATCTTTCATGCCTATATAATTAAATCATTTCAATTCTCTCGGATTTTGTACTTCCTGCAAACAGTGTTTTTAGTAAATTATAGACTCTTCTTCTGTCTTGGAGGTCTTAAAAGATGAATCTAAACGTGTTAAACAATGAAGAAGCCCGTCATGGTTTGTGGCTGCCGCTGGCAAAACAATATTTTGATCATAGCATTGACAGTAATGCTTGGGCATGAGGCACCCACGAACCACAAGCAGGATTATTCGATGTTCGCAAAAGGTGGCCAGACGCTCGTGATAAACCCACCCCCACCCTGAAATATGAGGTGAGCAGAATGGAGAACATAACATGCGCTGATGAATAACATGTCCAAGATAAAATACCCTGAAGAAAGCAAACCTGAGCGCAAAGCCACTTCACCAAATCGTTGAGAACATCATCAATAGTTGTAATATTCTTGTTTGAAGATTCTCCAATTTCACTTGTAGAGACCTTTTTGGCCTAGCACTAGGGTTATGCCAAAAAAAACATCCGTTAAAATGATATGAATCTAACTTTGGCGTCAATGGTATTTATAGCCAATACTCCATTACCTGATTATTGAAGAAAGTATTTTACAACTCTTCTGTTGAAAACCAACTACCTTTCCACAGCATTCTTGAAGAAGGAAAAAGATAACAATATTAGTTTTACCTTTTCGATGTCTTAAAAATATACTAACAATGTTAGCATAGCAAGTTGAGTCTCCAAGCAAAGAGATCTGTTTGCGGAACATACCGCACAAAAGGTTCATAAATACTTCAGTAGCAAGAGATGTGTCATGAAACAATCTGGCTCTTTTTGGATTTGCTGCCAGGTAAGCCAATTAAGGTTAGTAGAAAACCGATTCTAATGAAACAAGATGTTCCTTCCATACTAACCAGTAAGCATCTCATCAATCAAGGCTAGGACATATTCAACTGTTTCTTCCTTGAACAGATCTCGTAAAATGCTGACAAAAATTTGAACATAAGCTGGACCATCCTGTAATAGAGTCTAAAACTGATGAACAGCTCTCAAATGTTACAATGATATTACTATAATGAGCATCAAAATCTTACAAAATGAATAAGTTAATGAAAGAGGAACGTAGATCAAAAGAATTGAAGAATATATATATGCATATTCATTG
>QFAX02000410.1:0-64713 GCA_003412495.2 Echium plantagineum
TAAAGCAAATTAAAGTGAACCATTGATTCTTCCTCCGTATTAGGTTACTTCAAGATCACTCGTGCGTGTAGAAACCACTAAAGGACATAAACTCATGCCTGCAAAATTGTCTTATTAATATTCTTCATTTTTTGGTCTTTTTAGTTAATATTATTACAAGCTATCAATTATAATTGTTGATTATGAATGTATACAGATTTATTCTCATAAAGATCCACGTTTATCATAATTCATATGTGTAATGTAGGACTATCCATATGATGGCTAGATATGAACAAAAAAGTTCTAAAAACATCAAGAATTTGAATAAATTTCTCAGTCATTTGTCTTCCATCACCAATAATTCACCAGTCAATCATCATCATAATTAATAAACGAATATGAGGAGAATTTCGTACATTTTAAGTTTTTTTTGTCTCAAATGGTAGAAATTACAAATATTTCAAATGACATTCAAAACAAATAAATGGGAGTGTCTAATGAGTTGCCCTAATGAATTTTCGCTTTCTAGATGTGACTCTTCACGTAATGCCAAACTTCGCTTTGGATGTGACTCTGATCCCCATAGTTGAATGATATGCCCTGACACCAAATGTAAAGGTAGTGTTTTAAATATATTTTTCTGCAAATTAAACATGAGACCTCTTGAAAGAGACTCGTATCAGACCACTAACTAAAAGATTTGAGTTTTTAAGTTTAAATTTCTCAATTTTTCTTCTTGTTATGGAGTACATTGTTGGTATTTGGTAATACTAAAACATTTGACCAACACACATCTCTCTATAGTCAATCCTTCAGAAATAAAGTATCCATTCAAAGGAGTCCTTGTCTATTTAGTCTACAAATTAGTTCGATCGTCAACAACATACAAACAATCTTGACTGACTCGATAAATTCAAATCCGACATGATAAGTTAATATCAATTGACTAATGTTATATATGTGCTACACATACGAGGAGACTAAACAGATACAACTTGATTGTATATGAACCGAAACCGAGATAGAGAAATTTTTAGCTTGGCTCGATAAACCATTCGAGCCGAACCCTCACCTTAGTTTTACTTTAACTAACCAATCATTCCCTTACAAACAATGAATTGATAATCAAGTGTTTGTGTTGTATTGTGTTGTGTCAAGTTAAATGATTCGAAGGCCAAGTGGTTATTTGGTGCCTATCCCCACCAACAACCGCCACATAACTAAACCTACTAATGTTGTCTGCTCAACAACAATGTCAATACTTTCCCAGCCTGACAAACCGTCTTGTTGACTTTATTCCTAGCCTCACTCAACATACATGCATTGCACTTCTCAACAAGTGTTCCACTCACCTTGAATTTCATCACAAAAATCAGGACATGTCCAATGGCAACGTTGCAATCAAGTGTAATGGAAGCAAACAGAGATAGATTTGAAGTACAGTTATTGCATAAACCAATACAAACACACAAGTATCTACTATATGTGAACAACATTACACCTAGAAGCTTTGATTGTGTATAGTCCAATCCAGCATTAATTTTACATTTATTCTGCTAGCACTGCAAGGGAGGATGATGAGATAAATGGGTATACAGAGCGCTGACATGGAAAGAAAAAGAATATAGATGAGGCACTCGTGGATGACACCTAAATGGACAAAAGTAATCAGTAATGAAATAGCAAAGAGATCTGTATAGTAGCCGAGGACGTGGAACTTTGCGGAGCCATAGTGATCATCGCAGTTGAACCTGGAGTTTTTGGTTGTGGTGAATTGCTTCTAAACATTCTTTGGCTCTATGTACCTTTGCTGAAGGTAAAAGCTTCCCGTCTTCGCATTTCTTCGAACAATGTGTCGTATTTCTGGATAAGGAGAGATGCTGAGAATTGTTTAACAAATACTGAACAGAGAATTAAAAAGATAGGTGATATCCAAAAACCTGTAACGATGTCATGCCATGGACGCCCTGCTCAGGGACGCCAAGTATTTCTCTAGCCTCCACCTCTGTCAGTTGTTTACTTGCTCGCCTAATATTCTGTACTGCTTCTTGAGCAACACCATTTCTAGAAGCATCTGTCATCGATCATACAATTGTGGCAGACATTAATTATTGTCTTACAGGTTTAGGAGAAGACAAAATGCATATCCTTCCTAGGAGTTGATTCAATAGACTTACTTGTAAGTGCCTGCTTATATGCTTGTACTACAGCTCTTCCCACAATAGAAGAACCCATAACAACTAAACTTGCCAAAAGCCTTGCCGCCTGCAGGAAAAAAAAGCATTACAAAAACTCAAGAGCAAGTTTCTGCAGAGAAATCCTTCTTGGTAGCAGGGAAAGAATACCAAGAGAGCCAGGACAAAACAATTCTTCTGTTAATCGGAGTTTTGCAATTTAATTTACATGCAAATACAAAAGTCACAACTAGTTCAATACACCCTCAACATTTAATGCATCCTTTCACTGCAAGAAAACTGAGATAATGTTTTCTATGTGATAGTAAGTTCGTAGATGGTTTAAAGTACTAAATTGCCATAAAAAAACATATACTGAAATAATATATATTTGATACAAACTCACTAAATATAACCCAGTAAGTGATGCAACTACTAATGTTATAGAACGGTGATTAGTGAATGGAAAAAAATTAAGCTCAAATAAAATGAACACTGGCTAAAAGGAAAATAAAATTACAAATTCCTTCATAAGGAATTTACTTTGCCTATCAAAAGCCAAAACTCAAGCCTAAGCAAAAAAGACTACTAATGCTAAAATAAACACAGTGTAGACAGAATTATCATAAAAGGGCTCGTTAGGTGGAAAAGTAATATGAGGGCATATTTCAGTCATCAGTTGCTCAGAATAGAAGAGGAGTTTTTTTGGTGAAGGGTCACAAACTAAGGACTTCAAGTGAAGTTTATTCAGGAAACAAAGTATTCAAGAAAAAATGTATTGAGGTCTCAAGTCTCAACCCACATGAACATATCCAAGAGCAAACAAAGTTGTAGGCTTTTGCAATACTGTCTAGTCTACAGTGTTGGAGCTTAGAGAAATAGATTAATTACATGTCAATAAAATAACTCAGTTTCCTGCATATATTGAGCAGGAGACAACATATCAATTCAATGTATGCAAGAAAAAACAGTTAAGCGGGTACTAGAAAACACCCAAGCACATAGGAAAGACCAAATTTTAAACTTACCATGTCAATAGGCCTGGTAAATAGAAGCTCTCAGAGCAGAAACTGGTTTGCAATTGATGTGAATATGAAGTGACCTACAACACCATGAAACATTTGTTATTATTTTCCTATTACATCCAGGACGCAACATGTTGGATTCAGCATCTCGAAGACAAATGACTACTAAAACTCATGAACATGACAGGTACCCCCATAATACATTAATATAGAATGGATGCATTCTGTTTATCGTTCTCTTCCTATCATTTCTCCAACTATTATCTTGCTAAACATTAGTAACTTAGAAGAAGACCAATATTAAATCTGATTCACCTCGATTAATTCTCGTCCAGTGTAATAGATATGTGGTACTTTCAATTATATTTCACCTTAATTCACCTCGACAAATAAAATAGTATACTTACAAACATTTGAAAACGTCCGAAAAATAAAAATAACATTCTACTAGGTTCACCTCAAGTTCCCTCACCTTAAGTTAATTTCTAAGTTTTGCCATCATCTCTTCACCTAAGTCTAAAGGAATCATGAATATACATTCAAAAACTTGATTATTGGGAAAAATCATTCTCTTACCAATATCCTACTACTTAAAAAAAATTGGTACATCTAACTAGGCATCAATTTGTCACATTATTTCTTATCAATTTTTATCCAAACAACAATATTAGTCAATTACAAACCATTTTCAACCGGCACAATCCTATCTAGTTGCAAGAAACAAACACACAACTTCACAATTCCATATGAATATCAGTTAGCATTTCCTTCAACACATTTCACTTCCTACTGCTGATGTAAAACGCAAGATTCTTGGTAAGCTCCATATTTTTAAACTATACAACCTCTCACAACAAAAAAAATATTACAATAATTTGACAATTCTCAACCAAATATGCATAGTTTGTGTTTATTTATAAATTTTATACAGATATGAACAAACAAAAACATGTATAGGATAAAAAAACATAACACATCAACAAAAATCAATTGTTGAGCTAAAAAAATAGCAAACTTTATAAATTTAATTGGCCTCATTCATTTGATTTGGTCGTGTTAAAAATAAATTAAATTAAACGCAATAAATTTTTACCCAATATTATACAACGTATATAAAAAAAAAGTAAAGCACGAAAACGAAAACTGAACTTACAGGGTTTAAGGTTTTGGCGCAAAGAAGAGAGACAGAGAGAGGGGGAGGGGGGGGGGGGGGGAGAGAGATGGGTAGTTGATCTTGGCTTGCGTACCAAGCCAATTGTTGAACCTTCTCGAATATCGATAAACCCAATTGTCTATGATATTGGGTCTTTAAGAGTGTGTATGGTCTATGGTCTATGGAGGACATATGGTAGACCTGCCAACCGGGGCAACCGTGGGCCATGACCCAGTCCCCTTAAGCCCCAGCCTGGTTTGGTAGTTAATGGGCCTTCGGTACTCACCGTATACCGTGGTTCAAAAATCGTAAATGTGCAAATTGTAACTCTCTAACCATTGTGCCACACGAGGACTTGTTAAATTGTAAATCATAATTAATAATGGTTGTTTATCAAATGAAGTGTAAGATGTATTAATATATATTCCTTTTATAATATGAAATTGAAACCATTTATTTAAAATCATGATACTTCCTATTGAAAGATATATAAATTTTAAAGAATGAAATGCATTGATGTATTACTCTTCAAATGTATACGTTATTTATTGTGATATACTCCCTCCATCCTAAATGATTGGTACATTTTGACTTTCATGATCAACAAAACACGCTTTAAAAAACGTAAATATCTCTTTTTCTACATGCAAACAAATTATAAAAAGTTGATATTTCAAAAATATATGTTGAGACGAATCAAACAAGATCCCACATAACTACATTATTTCTTATTGTTTAATGAGAATTCTTGATCAAAATTTTTAAAGTTTGTCAAAATGTATCAATCATTTAGGGACGGAGGGAATAATATATTATTAAAACAAGAATATTTACTACAGTATTATAAGGTAATAAGATTTGTATGAATATTTTTCCCAATTATGTTATAAAGTTTATGTACTGTTATAATATAATTAACATCAAATTTTATTGCATAATATAACTACTTATTTAAACTTGACTCCTTTTCTTCTTAAAGTCATTTCTGGTTAATGGTTATGTTATTATCATTTTATTATCAAACTGAGCAACAAATAAATGTTAGATCATCAACTTACTATTGAAGTTATAATAGAATCATAGTTTGTAACAAATTCATGGATTTACAACAATTTATAACTTAGGGTAATATATATAGCATTCAATAATTCTTATTATATTAAAGAATAATATATTAATTAACCTTATGATTTTACCCGCATCTTTTATTTACTATCTAATAACTTTTATGATTAAAATACAATTAAACTATGTTACTATTTTATCAACACATTGAAAATTAATAAACAATCATGACTATTTTGATAATTTCTTCAAATAAGTTTTTGACCAAACAACTTTCATAATAAGTAAAATAGTTTAAATAAAATGTAATTAGTTTAAACAATTTACTACTCCCTCCGTCCCTAAAAGATTGTCACATTTTGACTTTTGTGGTCAATTACAAGAAAATTTGATCATGAATTCTAATTAAACGATAAGAAATAATATAGTGTTGTGGGACCTCGTTAGATTCGTCTCAATATATATTTTTGAAATATCAACTTATTATAATTTTTTCACATGTAAAATAAGAGATATTTATGTTTTAAATCGTGCCTTATTGACCATCAAAAGTCAAATGTGACAATCATTTAGGGACGGAGGAAGTATTATTTGATATAAAACTTTGTAGTTATAATATGTTGATGAAGGATATAACTACTTGTTCAATTAATTTAAACTTTTGTAATTATTGTTGCAAGCCTTAATTTGGCAGTTGGCACAGTGCATTTCTTTGTTTGATGAAAAAGACCACACAAGATCGGATTCATGTGGTGTGCATTGCCTAACCATTAACAGATAGAAACATGACATCTTCCGAACTTAAATGGAGAAAAATGTCCACAGGCATAGCTCAAATGGTAAGTGACTTCACTATAAGAGTGTGCTTTTTTACAAGTGTGTGGATTCGGTCCACGGCAGATGCATGAGTAACTCTGCATTTGTTCAAGGGAGGATCTGCTTGTGGGTGGTTACCCAGCCTACTATGTGCACTCTTGAGGTGGAGTCCCGAGCCGCTAGAGACACATCCCGTATTCACCTCCTCTGTTAGGCGATGGGCTAGCCAAGCGAGAGCGCCTTAAATGACCGTATCATTTAAATGGAGAAAAGTTGCAATTTAAGTTGTGGGTCCGACCCTTAGCCCTGAGGTGGGGGAGGGGTTGGATCATGGTCCATGCCAAACCATATTGAAACCAATTATATTCAAGTAGCTTCTTCACACAATCGATATATGTGCAAATTAATACTTACTTTATCTTTAAAAAATCGATGACACTATAAGTTTCATCAATATCTTATGAAATCAACAACAAAATTCAAGTAATTAGATATAAATGATACATTTCTTAAAATGAATAAAGAGATACTAAAATAATTTAAGGTAGTCTTATCATGAAAGTTTATTTATGTAACAATCAACTAATATAAATAAGTATTAAATAATATAAATTAATTAATAAATAAAACGATATGTGTTTCTTTTAATTTTATACATTTTATATAGTATAGATCCATAATATAGATATATAATAGTACTAATGTACTATTGATTGTGAATTTGTTAAAGCAAATGGCTAAAATAGTTCCCGATAGTATGTCCGAGTTGTATTTTGGTGCCCAATAGTTACACGGTTGCACGTTAGTCCCTGAAAATGGCCAAACAGTTGCACTTTAGTCCCCACGCCAAGTTTTACATCACCATTTCAGGTTTAAGGGTTAAAATTGAGGTAAAAATCTAATTTTAAAGATTTAAAATTGATTTTTTTGTCCCAATTGGTGCCAAAATGAAACTCCACAACCCCTCCTGCCAAAATTCCCTTTTTTTCTTCACCCCAATTAGGGTCGTGGAATATTCATATAGTATATATATATATAATAATATATATATATATAATTAAATCTCCATAAATCCATAACAACACAATTAAATACACTACTTATTAGTTATGTTTTGAAAATACATCAAATTATACGTGGTTCTATTACACGCATGCATGATGGTTAACTCTCGTGGACGGGTATTAGTGACATTTTGCCTCCATACAAATCTGGAAGTTGGCTTTCATCTATGTCTTCAAGAAGAGTTGCTTTCAACCTTTTGTTCTCTATAAATACATCTGCAAGAGTAATGTACATACATGCATCAACAACATATACTATAATCAGGTGCGAAACCAGAAAACAACCTCACAGGGCTAAATAGTAATTTTGAGAGTAAAATTATAATTATGCCCTTATTTACAAATGTAATAATAGGACCTTCATAGAGGGGTAAAATAGTAATTTTACACATAAAAACACTGTTTTAATGTGTGTATAGTTTTTATTCGAGGCCAAATTGAAACGAAAATAAACTTAGTTAACTAAATAATATACGGCATAATAAAATTGTAAAATTTATCAAAAAGGTATTTTACTCTATCAATTATCAATTATTCATAAACAAGAAATAAAATTTTATAAGTAATCCCTATAATATTGTTCAACTAATACTAAACAATTTTATCTTCAAAATATTAAAATTAAATATAATAACAATGATCAAAGTTAAATTACCAATTAAAAGAATTAAAAAATGAAAAAAATTATTTATAAGTAATAACCTATAAGTTTTTATGTGAAAATGATTAGTATATTATATGGTCGTTTAGGCTTTGATCTTATAGACTTCACTAAACAATTCGATTCTTCTCACTTTATATATATATAGATAGATATCTGCTCTTACCTTGTTATATATTCAATAACGCATGCAAGTATAAAATACAAATTAATCGATTACAAAAAGATATATTTTGATTTTAACCCTCATGTTAAAATTATATATAATCTTTTAAAAAAGGTCTTTTTCATACATATCTTACACAATATTATACTATCAACAATGATCCAAAAAAGGTAGTTGTAAATGAGAATAAAATTAAATAAATTGGACTGTGCACAAATAATTGATGAAGTATTAAGTAATTTGGTTGATAATCTAAGATTGAAATGTTAATGTGCACAAATAATTAGTAGAGATATATTAAGTGATTTGGCTGATGATCTAATACTGAAAAATTAATGTCAATGTCGTTTTTTAATTATTACCTTCTTCTTAGTGTTGTTGTCTATGATTGGATAAATAACCTTCCAAGCAGCCATGAATATATAAGGGACATGGACCATGAACAATTTCCCTAATCTTTCTGGATAATAATCCTGTAATCAATGAAAGAGTGCCTTTAATATATAGAATTAAAATCTAAAGTAATAGAAAAGGACACAATAAAAATATTATTATTAATTTTTATATAGTAAAAGTCAATTATATTTACTTGCTCTTTAGTTAGACGACACTATACTCAGACTTACTCAGTAGGTAAAGAAAACGAGTGGACAAAAAAACAAATAACTAAAGATCCAACTTTGCCATTTTATTACGTTATTAATTATTTTTGTAAATTAGCAATGAAAATATTAATACAATAGCATTATAAATACGAATATACATTTTTTAGCTAATAAATATTCGGTATAGCAAAGTTCATCAGCGGACTATTGAATCATTATCATTGGCATGCTATTAATTATTATGATTATTCAAAATGCTTTGATCTTCTAGATATTATGACAAAGAAACTTCCAACTTTGAGTATATTTTGGATCAATTAATTAATTTAGAATTGAAATGGACATTAGCGCAATTCTAGTAAAAGGTCAAATTTGGAGAGCTAATAGGCTGCTTGAATAGAAGAAAACACTCGATTTTCCACCGAAGTTGATATTTGACTAAAATGGAAATGGATAAATTATTTGTACAGATGGAATCGGAAACTTTGGAAGTCAAATAAGTAAGCACAAATAGTTAATCAAATATTTGAGTGAAAAAGGTTCTGATTAATGATCGGAAGGTCGTGAATTCGAAACAATCACTAACTACCCGAAGTAGAAAGTATAACCTGTAGGATGGAGAGAGCAGCTAGGTATCCACGTATGTCGGTGTTAGAGTATCCCCATCCTCCAATATCCGCTATTACCACGAACTTCTCCTGCCCTTGCGCTGTCCTGATCATTATTATTAATTACCAAAAATGTTACATAATTTAAATTTACAATCAACAAACAACCTAAGTAGTATATTAGTTTTGGACGGGAGGACTTGATGTAATGGTTAATTAGATCGACGACACTCACGGCACTTGCTTGTTAAGGATGATAAAGATTAATACTCCTATTTTCAACTTGACGACTAGTATTTTTAAAAATTAATAGTTCCAATTTTACTTCATATTTTAATTTAAATTTATAATCCATGTATATAATTTATTTTTAAAATAAAATTTCCATATCTTTAGATTCTATATACCAAATAAGTTGTAGGCAAGAATCAAACATATCATATTTATATTGAAATAGGTTGAGAACGCTATAACTTGATCAATTTTTCCTAAAAGTATTATATATATATATTCAACATATTCCAAATTATTTAACTGCAAATTTTTAAAACACAATTGATTAAATGTAAAGTATAATGATTTTTTTACGGTATATGATAAATTGATGATTCATAAAAATGCATTCAAATAGATTAAAATTACTATCAATCAAATTTGGTATTTGAGATGATGATGAAGGCAATAATACTGTGATTCCTCAAACTAGCTACCACTTTATAATCGCAAACACTAATTTCGTTTTAAAACTCAGTCAATTTGTATCTACAATTTATTTGGCAAAACTTGCGGACTTCCATCCCCTACTACTAACTAGTTTACAATTAATTAACTTAATTGTCAATTGGTCCACATTAAATAGTATATGGATAAGTTATTTTATGGATGCATGGCGGAATATAAAATTAATCAACATTGTAAGACTAAAAAGAAAAATGATATAAAATTAATAAATGGGAGTCAACATAATAATGTTTAGTTCATTAGCTTAGTTTAGGCAAGTAACTTATTTAAAGCATACCTCGAACATAATTTCTCCAAAGCGAACACTGCAAACCCTGGAAAATTAAATCAAAATGCCCTCTTATTAGTTAATTACCAATCTAGATTATACTACTACATTGTGCAACATTAATAAATTAAATACTTAATGTATAAATTAATCACCCAAAAAAGGAAGGAAATGAAAATAAATAATGATATTGTGCATACGTTTGAATTCATCTAAGCCACCTATCTTGTTCTGGAAATGTTTATTTCCAAGGAGAACACCAATGGGACGTCCTTGTTTATCATTGCCTTGAATAAACATCTTGTTCTGACTTATCTCATTTGGAACTTCAGACTTCAAAATTGAACCATTTGGTACAAAACTTTTCCTCCATCTCAAGTATTTCAGGAACATGGTTGATGCTTTCTCTACGTCCAGATCACGCGCCCTAAGAAATCTTCTCATTGTCAAATCATCGACCTCCTGTACATATCGCTCAAAATTAGTTAACATTACTACAAATATCGGCTCAAACAAGCTTCACTAGTTTGTTATTCTCGCTCGCCTTAATAATTTTTCTATATAAATAAATCCCAATTCTTTAAATTGTATTGTTGAATACCAAATTGATAATAACGCTATGTATGGTGGCAGGGGCCAATTTGGACCATGACCTGCCTCGATCTTCATAAATCAGAGCAACACTCCTTTAAGTAACAAAAAATAGAGTATATTATTTATCTCTTCTTTTTCTTGTTTGGTTTCTTGATTTAGAAATTTTTCATCACTTCACTCACATTCTAGTATATTAAAAAATATATAAAATAAATGCATCCCCTTTTATAATTGAAACCTGGCCATTTGAATGGGAACAATCAAATATATGTGTTCATAAAAGGCAAGAAAAACGTCAAAATTTGATGAGAACAAATGACAATAATATGAAAACTAATTTTTGATTTTTTAGCTAGGTCATATACAGAGTGACCTACCATCATTCATGTATAATTTGATCTCAAATTATTTAATTGGAGTGAACAAGCAAAGTTTGGGTAGAGCTGGATCTAAGCGTTGGCTAGGTAAACGTCCAAAAAAAAACTGTAAATAGAAGAGAGTGAAATAATAAAACCTTGGAAGATGGATCTTGTTTCTCTACTTTGGTTCTCATGAGCCTGATTTTGTCTTTCTCCTGAGAGCTAAAGATTCTCTCCACCTGGTTACATTTTGCAGCAAAATCTCTATTCTCTTCTTTAATGATTTGAAGTGAATTGGATTTGGTGTTTTCTTGTACAAATATCAGCTTGTTTTCCTCCATAAGAAATTTGATTTTAGTGAATGATTTATTAGATTCAGACAGTAAATAAGCTTGATCTTAGCTTATGAGAACGTATATATATTGTCTTAGACTCAAAATTCTGAGTTCTTGTAAGGTTGTCTGAGGCTTAAAGAGTATATGTACACTTAGATGAATTGGTTTCTGTTTTAGGAAAAAAACACGAGGGGTATATAAAAAGCCGGTTGATAATGAGAAGCATTATTATTTAATGATACGCTCATCTACGGTGCCTCGCTTGGCCAGTCCATCGCCCAACAGAAGAGGTGAATTCGGGATGTGTCTCTAGCGGATCGGTACTCCACTTCAAGAGTGTTCAGAGAGGCTGGGTAACCACCCACAAACATATCCTCCCTTGAACAAATGCAGAGTTACTCATGCACCTACCGTGGATCGGACTCACATACTTGTGAAAAAATACACTCTTATAATGAAACCTCTTATCATTTGAACTATATCCCGTGGGCTCATTATTATTTAATGAAGTTGTATAGTGTCAACTACCAAAATAAATGCATCAACGCCATGACAACAATAATGGTTAAGGGACCATATATATCGTCATTCAATCTTACATAATTATACAGTATGAAATATTTTTTTAAAATAGTATAGACATAAGTAATAATGCATAAGTTTAAATTTCAGATAGAAGCATCAATCAATAACTCATATCAAAATATATAATACTTAATTGACAATTTTTTAAAAGTTATTCATCATGATTTGCTTTTCAATATTGAAGAATAACTAGGAGTATATATATTACTCCCTCCGTCCCTAAATGATTGTCACATTTGACTTTTGATGGTCAATAAAACACGATTTAAAACATAAATATCTCTTATTCTACATGCGAAAAAATTATAATAAGTTGATATTTCAAAAATATATATTGAGACGAATCTAACAAGATCCTACAAGACTATATTATTTCTTATCGTTTAATGAGAATTCGTGATCAAAATTTGTTGTAATTGACCACAAAAATCAAAATGTGACAATCTTTTAAGGACGGAGGGAGTATTTTGTAAAATCGTTTTTTAGTTTTACCCTTAAAAGCAAGTTTTTAACACAAATTTGAGGAGGACTTGATCACATGTAGAATAGTATGAAAGGCAGAGATAATTATTGAAGGTTGTTTGGCATGATTTGCCAATTTTCATTCAACAAGATATGTAATTGAGTAGTCGACGTTGAATTGACTAATACATCATCAGATCAGTTTTCTTGTGTGTAGCTATTTTGAATAATGACCGACGACTATGAAATACTCCATTCGTTTTTGAAAGATTGTCATATTTTAACTTTCGTTGGACAAATATTACAAAATTTGATCATAAATTCTCATCAAACAATAAAAATAATATAGTCTTGTTGGCTCTTGTTAGATTCGTCTTAATATATACTTTTGAAATATCAACTTTTTATAATTTTTTCGCATGTAAAATAAGATATATTTATATTTTAATTCTTGTTTTGTTGACCATGAAAAGTCAAAATATGACATTCATTTAGAACAATCAATTAGGAATAGAGGAAGTAATACATATAGTTGAAAACAAAATAAGCATTTTTAATTAAATTCGATGAATATTAGTTGAAATATATACATCGGTTCATAAGATATAGAGTTATATTTGTGTTATTTCCTACAAACATATATCATTATTTCTAGTTTTATTAAGAGTTTTGCTATATATGTCAGATAATTGTCAATTTCAACATTGTATGAGTGGTTATGTTATAGTGAAGAACGACGTATATTTCTATTTATGGAATGTATAAAAATAAAGATGGGTGATGCATATGTGCCATGTAGGATGAGATTTTGATCACTATAATTAATCACATATTCACTTCAGAGCTAATCTTGATCAATTTTTGGAGTATAGGTATGAAGAAAATTATGGTCCTCCTATATTATGCTTTCTTAAGATTTTTCAAATATATTATATGTTTAGATCAATTTTTGGAGTATAAGTATGAAGAAAATTATGGTCCTTCTATGTTATGCTTTCAAATGTATTAGAGAATTTTTAAGAGAACAAATCTATCTTGAGATAATCATAACAGATCCGACGGAGTATATCCTAACAATCTAATTTATTAAGAGCATACAATCTCCTATAATTCGACACATTATAATATGTTATCATTTTTGTCCCTTTTCCTTACCTCATGATCTTCATTTTGTAATGAAATAATTCAAATTAAAAATAGAAGAATGATTTGATCTCAAATCACGCAATCCTTCTATGTAGGAGAAGTTGACCAAATCAAGAGGGCGTCGAGAGTTGTCCCCCCTCTCCTAAAATTTTGAAAAAATATATTACTTTTATTTTGTACTCAATAATTTAGGTGTTTAAACATAAGGTGCGCTCCCAAGCACATTTTTTATATATATACAATAATATACTACTAATAGGGAGTACTTAACAACATTATCGGACTCAGTCGATACGTATGGTTTAGTTGCATGCAACTAGGCCGAACTCAATTAATTGTATAAATATGTATTTAATTAACAGGGCTATTTCTTACATTTTGGGTATTATGTGAAAACATAAAATGAGGCTCTTTTTTCATGACAATAAATATAAATTAACCAAATATAGAAAAATTGATTTTGAAAATTATTCAAAACATTTGTAGAAAACAATGTTGCCAAAGATAAAACAATTCATTTGAAAACTGAAATTTTCCTAATATTTTATGGACCAAAATCACCAATCAATTCTTCGTATCTAATTTTTTTCGAAATATTATTCTCAATTGATATTAGAGACAATGCATTGAGTATTTCTTGACACATTATAGAACGGATAAACGACTTCAACAACTTCAGTCTATAAAAGCTCCATTCTACAAATGCAGTAGTAACAAGAATAGTCTACATTACTCTATAAACAATCATCACATTGAGCCAAACAATCTGATTGTTTGAGAAAAAATTTGAGATGTCATTAAATTTTATCTCTCCTCCTGGGAATAATTGTCTAAGTAATATTAACTCCTCAAACAATTCACCTCAATTGATGTGGATGGATCATTCTTCTCAAGTGCATTATGAACATGTGAACAACAAACAACACCTTTTTTATATTGTTGATATTATTAGATCTTTTAATAAGTGAAACAATTACTTGATCAATGATACAGAGAAAATAGTTAACCTAAATGATTTCTTAGTTTGTCATGTGTCTTTAGCAATTTCTCTATATCTTGCAAAATAAAAAAAATTAAGAGTCTATGGAGATCTACTCTAAAACCAATTGACAATGGGGGAGTAGTCCAAGATCTTATATATTGATCGAAAGGACATCGACTTACGATGTGGGATGTGCATCTTAACACTCCTCCTCACGTGTAATCCAATCATTGGTGGAATATTCATCAGTATTAATTGCCGGAACAACATCGGCGGTTTTACACGTGACTCAATAACTCGGGCTTCGCTCATGATACAAACAAAAATCAACCTTTCACTTGTATAGTTGCAGTGTCAATGTCATATCCTTTGATTTCGGTTGTTTAGTAACCATATTGACAACTGTTAACACTTCATACCAAATTATTATGAGCAAATTGCTGAAATGGTCTCCGAAAGAGGGTTCAGGTTGCCTGTTGGTCCTCAAAAGTACAAAAGTTGCAACTCAATCCACGACATTGGCCAACGGTTGTAGATTGGTCCAAAATTTAATGAAGGCGTTAATTTTTAACGGCCCAATGGCGATTGTGCCCGGGCTCTTCACCGTAGAACTTTTACCCGTTCAACTGGAACACAACTATACTTTCATCGCTTTCGGTTCACTCCTAAGCTAATTCTATTATTACCGTCTAACTTATTAACAATGCGTGTAACTCATGAGGCGCGTGGCCCGTTGACATTTAACAACGCTGTTAAGTTTTGGACCAATCTGCAACCGTTGGCCAATATTGTGGACTGATTTACGACTTTTGTACTTTTGGGGACCAAAAGGCAACCTAAACCCACTTTCGGAGACCATTTCAACAATTTGCTCAAATGATTATTGACATCAAGAATTCAAAGTCTCGCCCCAACTCATTGGTTGCTAATGGTTTTGCTTCACTAATTTTGTAGCATGATCAACTTCTGCAACTTCAAGTAAAAGCTTCTCGAATTTATGACTAGTTAAATAATAGCCGGTGAAACAACTTTTCAAGGATATAAAGTTCACAGATCAAATTCATGAGGGGTTTGATAGTACATTTTGAGTTTTAATGGAAAACCTGAATGGATGGAGCTGACTGTGCGAGACAATGTCTTGATGTGAAAATATGGGTTTCCGTTAAATAGTTACAATATATTAAGAGCATTCGCAGCATATTGCTTAATTTTTTTTCCTTAAAATCAATTCCTTAAACAACTTTATCAAATTTAGGAAGTATGTTTTAACTTTTGGACAAATTCAGATTCCCTATTTATCACTTTCGTATATCATGTTCAATTATTGGTTCGTTGCACCGGTCTGCAAACAGTAGTTGTCAACGCTGCTGATATTTATTACTTTTTCAGTTTTTTTGCTTTTGCCTATTCTAAATATAAAATAGGAGGTGTTATAGGACATCTAAATAAGCTTAATTTTGTACCACTCCTTAAATATGGCGAACATTTTGATTCAAGGATTGTAGTTTCTTGTTTTTCAAGTAAGGAATTATATTTTCCTATTTCTCAATTTGTCCCTTAAAACTCATTCTTTTTTATACCAAAAAATAATTAAAGTTCATTTAACACAAACAGCAAATACGAACTTTGATGAAATATATATATATATATATATATTAGGTTAATTTGAACATTAAGAAAGAATCAAGGTCTAATTTTTAATTATATAAAGAAATAGTACGTTGAATGAATATCTAATAGGCTATATAATCCTTAAATCTAAATGTTCATAATATTCTTTCAAGTTTTAGGAACATATGAGATAGGCCCAATTAAGACCTTACTGATCTGAGTTGGTTTCAACTGAATTAAAATCTTTTGGGTTTAATTTGGTCTGTGTAATTGGCCTTAGTAGTTGAATATAAAGTTCTAGACTTCCGATCCAGTTCTAGACTTCTAGTAACTAAACGGAAATTATTACTTAGAAAAGAAAACATAAGCAAATTATTTCTTGTGATCATCTAGAAGATTTCAAATTTTCATCTTTTTGGAGTTAATCGAATAATTGGATTAGACTTTTGTCAGTGACCAGAAGGTCCTGGATTCGATACTCATCTCACCGCAAGTTTACAAAAAAAATCTTCAATTTTGTGACACAATCTATATAATTTTTATTTTTATTAAGTTCTCTATAAACTGGGATGAAACATAGGAGCCAAACAATGTGATTATTATAACATAATTGAACATTAAAATTACCTATAATTTATAAATTTTTAAAATTTATTATATTAAAAAATATATACTATAGAAAAATGTTCATTTTACCTCAATCAAACCAAAATTTAGATTGCGTGTTAATGTTACTTTGTTGTTCACTTGTTCATCATGTTAATATTTTTATTTTGCAAAATAGAATTTATTTTACAAAATATAAATTAAGAAAGAAATGATGTTGAAATTGGTGTATAAACGTTGAAGATGACTCTATTTATAGCTACAAATTATTATCATCCATAATAAGTGATGACAGTTAATTAATTTTTAATTTGATAAGATATAATTTCTTCAATATTAATAATGATAGAATATAATATGATCGAGATAAAAATATGAGTAATAAAGTAGAATAATGAAATATATGTGCATAGAAAAGATGACTATAATTAAAAAGAATCATTTGAATTTTTAAATATTTTTATTAAGCAGCAGCTAGAGCTTTGACAACTAAATCAGACCAGACAAGGTTCCTCATTCTTCAAGCAAATTGTTTTTGTCCCAATTCTTTGTCACCTTTCTATTGAAACTTTGATTTGCAATTGAAGCTTTCATCAACAACTACTTCCTCTAATGACATTTCAACTATTTCCTGCTCCTATACAATTACAAATACACTAACTTTGTGCATAGTTTTCAATAAAATTTCTCGCTTTTTTACTATTTGGGTCACCTTAAAAGCTTGATTCATTGATTTGAGCTGCATATTTTTCAATAATTTGCTTGCTTTAAGCTATTTGGGTCAGCTTGGAAGATTGATTTGAGCTGAATAATTTTCAATAAAGTTTATTGCTTTCTGCTATTTGGGTTAGCTTGAAGGATTGGATCAGTGATTTGAGGGGTACCCATTTGACTAGATTTTCTGAGTTGATTCAGAATTGGTCAAAAGAATGAGGGAAAATTGGAGATGGGGTGCTTTTATTTTGCTTGTTAGCTGTGTTTTCATGGTAAAGATTGAATCTTTTAAGTTCCCAATACTCCATCATCAACAAACTGAAAGAATTTCAGGTAATGAGGATCACGTTTAACTTTGTGAAGTTATATCTGGTAAAGATTGAGTTTGCGGATTTTTATATATATAAATCTTCTCTTTATGATTGTATCTGTGATTTATAATCTAGAGTTTGCCTTTTTACTTATAACTCTTAGATGTAAGTTGAGTTTAGAATTGGTCATTAGGATTGGCCTTGTGATTTAAGATTTAGCTGATTTTGATGTATGTATGTCAATTGTAGCTGGAAGTGTATTGCAATTTAATGCTTCAAGTGTTGACAACTTGACCTGATGTGGGTGTTGAGTTGATTTTTCCTAGCTTAACTGCCTTTTAGTGTGGTTTTGATAGAGTTAAACGCGTAACATTTAGTTATGTTAGTGCAATTGCCAATCTCTTGGGTCATAGTTGAGCTCAAATGGCTTGTTTCAAGGCTAAGGTTCCCTGAAATGTCTGTATTCATGATACTTGTACGTTTAGCAAGAATTGATGCTTGTATAGTTAGATGATTGGAAAATGATGCGTTCGAGTAGAACCATGATTTTGCTCTCCAAGCTAAATGGCCATGACTACAACTTTAACAGTCAACTAATTCTCTTGTTGACCAGAATTGAGATCTTGTCAATTGTTCTGTCTGCCTACGTTATATAAAGTGGCAAAAACTGAAAATTTAAAAAATGTCTCGGATTTTAATTATGATGCGTGATTTATTTTCAAAAATCTTTATTGCATATAGTCTGTTAAGTTACTTCAATTTTTGTTTGTCATGATTTATAAGGTGATGTAATTACTAAACTCTCTTAATTATGCCTACATGTTTAAGCAATTGAAAGTATGAGTAGAACTGATTTTTGTATATGTCATGAACCAGGTAGTGCTGGTGACGTTTTGGAAGATGATCCTGTTGGACGTTTAAAAGTCTTTGTTTATGAGCTTCCGAGCAAATACAACAAAAAAATCCTGCAAAAAGATCCTCGTTGTCTCAACCATATGTTTGCTGCTGAGATCTTTATGCACCGCTTCTTGTTATCTAGTGCTGTCCGAACACTAAATCCCGAAGAAGCTGATTGGTTTTATACTCCTGTATACACGACTTGCGATCTAACTCCTAATGGTCTTCCTTTACCCTTCAAGTCTCCACGTATGATGAGAAGTGCAATACAGCTTATTGCTTCTAACTGGCCATACTGGAATAGGACAGAGGGGGCTGACCACTTCTTCATTGTCCCCCATGATTTTGCTGCTTGCTTTCACTACCTAGTATGAATTTTTCTCCCTAGCTCTTCCTACTGTTATCATTATGTTGAAGAACATTATATAAGAATGGTCTCTCAAATGTAACTAATTATAATAAGAAAACAAAGGGAGTATGTGATTTATGTCAGAAAGTTCGCCTCTTAAACTGTTAACATTAACCTATCATCAACATAACCATACTTTTATATCGAAGTATCACCAAAGAATCTAAATGTATCAAATCTAATTTAATCAGTGTCATTCAACCATTATTGTAGGAAGAAAAGGCTATTGAAAGAGGCATCCTTCCACTACTTAGTAGAGCTACACTGGTTCAAACTTTTGGACAAAGAAATCATGTTTGCTTAAAGGACAGCTCTATTATTGTGCCGCCATATGCACCTCCTCAGAAGATGAAATCTCACATTATTCCGCCAGATACTCCACGGTCCATATTTGTATACTTCAGAGGATTGTTTTATGATGTTGGAAATGACCCAGAAGGTGGTTATTATGCAAGGTACAGCTGTTTCTGCAATCCTCTTTTGCTGACTACATCAGAATTACTGTTTCTCTTGTACATTATAAAAATATAACTCTTAATTTTATAAGTGATACCCTGAAAAACCTTTAAAGGTAGAAATAATCAAACTGCCCTCCCACAGTCCCACAAAGAAGTTTGTCTCGAAGCTTTTCTTCTGATCCCCCTAACTCGTTATCTTCTAGTAACCGAACACCCTCTAAATACTGATGCATTTGAATTTAACGGAGCATATTTCTTTTCCTTCCATGTCTTCTGAAGTGTCCATATATTTTCTCCTGTCCATAATGTTGTTCATCTGCAGTTGATATACAAATAATGTTCCTTATATATGTAAATATCAGAACAATGAAACCCGAAAAAAGAATATCAGTCATTTAGATAAGATGCTTTGCAGTTTGAATGAGCTATACTGATTTTGTCCCTACTCCAGAGGTGCTCGAGCATCGGTGTGGGAAAACTTCAAGGACAATCCCCTATTTGACATTTCTACAGAGCATCCAACCACCTACTATGAAGACATGCAAAGAGCTATTTTCTGTTTGTGCCCGCTTGGCTGGGCACCATGGAGTCCTAGATTAGTTGAAGCAGTGATCTTTGGTTGTATTCCCGTTATCATCGCTGATGATATCGTTCTTCCATTTGCTGATGCTATTCCGTGGGAAGATATAGGAGTTTTCGTTGCAGAAAAAGATGTTCCGAAGTTGGATACTATTCTCACATCAATTCCAATTGAAGTGATATTGAGGAAGCAAAGACTACTAGCTAACCCTTCCATGAAGCAGGCAATGTTGTTCCCAACCCCTGCTCAACCCGGTGATGCTTTTCATCAAATCTTGAACGGACTTGCTCGTAAGCTACCACATGATAGGAACGTTTACTTGAAGCCTGGCGAGAAAGTCTTGGATTGGACAGCCGGTCCCCGTGGTGACCTGAAACCCTGGTAACTAACTACATGATGCCAATGGTGTACTGTGATTTTCATTTTTGCAGTGGTGGGAACTAGGAACACCCGAAGTGTCTGGTATCTAGTAGAACTTTGTTTTGTTGTCAAATTATCCATTCTTATATATGAAAGTCTGTAAAAAAAAATGTTTTTAGTTATATCCACATTGGTATATCTTTTAGTACTTCATTTCTTTCTCATCATTATGAAATTGTTCACTGGAATCGATCATTGTTTACCTTCTGTATTTTATGATGACATTTGGTTTCTGAAACAATATGCAACTCATCATACATATAAACATACAAGTATTAGTATTTAAAGTTGACCGCAAGGTGGTCAAGTTTGTGGAATAGGTAAACTTTTAAGTTTGTCATGAGTTCGATTTTTCCTACCAACACTTTCTTAATCAAACCTTATAACAACTCTTCGTGCCCCGTTAGAGTTGGTATTTGGGACTGCACTCCAACATTAGTGAACATACATCTAAAATTATTTTGCACTTATTTCCATATTTAATTCCCAATTTGTAGACTCAATATTAATATTTTTTGTCACTTTATTGATAAAAACGTACCTTTTATAGATGGAGAAGTGCAGCTTATTTTAAGGAATAAAAAATAATGTCTTATCCTCTACCATTACAAACTTAGATTTACTCCAAAATTATAGCATTAACAAGCGCACATATATAAAGCATCAATCCCATAAAAAATATCATTAAACCCTATCCTATCTTTAGGCTCTTTGATCAATTTAGGGAGAAAATGATTATCCCAAATTTATTTCTATCTTTATTTATCATTTTCTCCCTATTGCATGGATATGCATCACATTCCATGCCCCATGATAGCCATCATGACAACAAGGTTATTTTTTCACAAGCATTTTTCATAGTTATGAATATTTAGTTGGATTTTTTTACTTATAAAATATTTATTCAATATATAGGTATATATTGTTTACATGGGAGCAAAAACTCATGATGATCATAAACTTATTGCACAATCACACATTGATGTGCTTATCCATGTGCTGGGCAGGTAATTAATATAGCTAAAATTATATAAAGAAATGAAGTATTATTATTACAATGATTATGTTTCAAATTTATTTGAACAAAGAATGAAAAAACGAGACTTTTGGATTTCCTACTATGTTGTCAAAAATCAAATTATTATAAGAATAAGAATAATTTGCTTAAACATAATTTTGAAGCAATAATAATTCATGCAAACACAAGTAGAAATTTCTTAAATTCCAAACTTCTTTTTTGGGAGAACATAAAATGGGGGAGGTTTTCATCATATTTGGTTACGATTTCTAATAATTTTATAAAGAAGTAATTTCGTCTCTTTTATAAATGAGAAAAATACGGGCAACACTATACACATCAGAATAGTGATTTACTATTGCTGAAAATTACTATTTTATCCCCCATTTAACTTCTTCACCTACTTATGGTGTGTATAACAGATCCGGAAAAATACGGCCCTAATATTCCTCATGAAAATGACTAGAACATATTACCTCCCGTTGAGGCAACACAACTTCTTTTTTTTTTAAAAAGGGGGGTTACCCTTTGATTTTATTAATGCGAATAATCCATTACAATCACCAAACATCAGTACAATTCGTAAATTCAAGGAAAGAGGCGACTAGCATCAAACTAGTGAGAGAAATTCTTCTCTCTGACCACTTCCTTGCTAGCAAGAGGGCTCGAACCCGAGACCTCCGCTAGAGGTGTCTGCATGCTTGCCACTAGAGCAAGATGTCTTGACTGGCAACACAACTTCTTATTACCATTAACTTTTCATATTTATTGTCGGAGGGTTAATTAATTTTATGAAAATAAAATGATTTTTTATAAGAATAAACTGATTTTTTATTTAATTTGTTTATGACACGTATGATTTTTAACAGTGTTGAGGAGGCCAAAAAATCACTGGTATACAACTACAAATATAGCTTCTCTGGATTTGCAGCTAAGCTCACTAAGTCTCAAGCCAAACAAGTTACCGGTGAGTCACTTGTTTTACATGCATTTTAGTGAAAATTATTATTTTTAATATTTTTGGCATTGTGTTTTTTAATATATGTTTTAAATAATTTTCAGAAATTCCTGGAGTGATCAAAGTAATTCGTGAAAGGCACTACACTATGCCTCTTAATACTAGAAGTTGGGATTACGTGGGTTTACCAATTCATTCTCCTAATAATATTATTTATAATAATCTTCTCCAAAAATCAAATATGGGTGATGGAATCATCATTGGAGTTATTGATTCAGGTTTACTTTAATTCCTTATGCTTACACATAATTATTTCTAATGAATGAAGTAAATGTTATGTTAGGTATGTCTTTTCTATTCTTTTATCTTAAAACGTACGTAAATATCTCTAATCTTGCACGTGTAAAAATTATAAAAGCTGGTATTAAAAAATATATATTGAAATGAATCTAAGAAGATCTCACACGACTTTATCATTTCTTATCAACTAATGAGAATTCATGGTCAAAGTTTTCAATATTTGGCTCTCAAAATCGAAAGTGGTCAAATAGTTTAGGATGGAGCCATGGAGGGAGTATTATTTTCAATATAGTTCAGTTATATCATATCTATGTTAATCATTTCAATTACTATATATGATTAATATTAATTTATATTCAATATAATGTTTTTATTTACTTTGTTACATGTTGATTAGTTTTATTATTCATTACATGTTAATATATTACTTGTTTAAGTAAATAATTTATATTCAGAGCTTGGTTCAACGAGCTTTCAGCTAGTCGAGTTGAGCCTAATGCTCGTTTAGATGGGTCGAGCCAAAAATTTATTACTTGTTACATATATGTAGGTATCTATCCATCAAAGGCTTTTGATGACAAAGACCATGGTCCTATTCCATCAAAGTGGAAAGGCATTTGTAAAACAGAAGGAAAATTCGATGCAAGAGAAATGTGTAACAAGAAAGTGATTGGAGCACGTTGGTTCAGAGGAGGATTCGAAAGTCATTACAAGGGTGCAACATTTGTAGACGAACCATCTCCATTAGATGACTATGTTGGTCACGGAAGTCATGTAGCAAGCACTGCAGCTGGTTCCATTGTCGATAACGTTACATATTATGACATCGATTTTGGCTCCTTCCGTGGTGGTGCACCCCGTGCAAAATTAGCCATCTACAAGGTAATGGGACACACATTTCGTGCTTTTCTTTAGTTAAGAAATGTAATTGTACGGAATGTTCGTTCGATCCCCTGACACCCGAGCATGAGCCGTGGAAATTGTTTCTATGACACTTAATTTGTGGTGCTTAGTCCAAGAGCACGTGTGTACATGAGTATTGCATGTTCTTGTGATTCTAAATATCCTGGTTGAATAGGTCTGTTGGACAGCCGAGATGAAGGTAAAAGGGGGAGGCGACGAGGAATATGAGAGATTCGAAGGATGCCGGGATGCTGATGTCCTTGGTGCTTTTGATCAAGCAATACGCGATGGGGTTGATATTATATCAGTGTCTATTGGAATGCCCATACCTATGCTTCCAGAAATTGATGCGGATAATGGCTTTGACATCGGTTCATTTCATGCTGCTTCTCATGGAATCCCAGTTGTTTATGCTGCTGGAAATGATGGTCCTAATGCTATGACAGTAACAAATGTAGCACCTTGGGACATTTCAGTTGCTGCCACAACTATTGATAGATCGTTCTCCATACTTATCACACTTGGAAATAATGAAACTGTTATGGTACGCTGTTCGATCTAATTTGGTATCGAAGTTCAATCTCTCCTGCCTGTACATGTCCGCTCCTTGATCAGGCGGGTTATGTAGTTCGATCACTAATTGTTTATATTGCTTGCATGATATCACAGGGTGAAGGTGTGTTTACAGGAAAGGACATTGATTTTACTACCATTGATGTTATGCCAAAGTTTAATACAGGGTAAATGTTTTCATATCCATCTTTGATATTTTAGGTGTTCAATATGGTACTTAAAATACGTTGTATTATAATAATCCTAGATAAAATTGCACAACCCATGGATGTTTCTCTTAGATAAAATTGCATGAATTGTACTTATTAACCACTTAAGCTGAACTTGTTTGAATCAACACTCAAGATGCAATGTTAAAACATTTCTTCATGTTTTGATCATCTCCAGAACGGACTTCATTGAGGATATGATACCTGGTGATGGCTCTCTACGAGGGAAAGTGGTGGTGGTTTTTGCGGACGATGCTGCTGTCGGTCCTGCTCTCGTCCAACGCACAGCTAAAGTTGGTGGTATCGCCCTTATCATGGCCGTACCGCCGAAAGACGAATTGTACAGTCCATACAATGACAGGATATCACAGAAGGATGAAGTTCCACTCATCCAAATTTGTTATGCTGATGGGAACCTACTATATGATTACTATGTAGAACATGAAGACAGGTAGATATTTACCAATTCAAAGCATGTGTTGTTAAGCAAATAATGAATCTAACATGATTAATTTATTGTGCAATAAATCTTGGTTCATAAAATAGGGCTAAAGTGAAGGTGAGTACAACCAAACTTCATTTGGGTAAACCAATACAAACTAAAGTGGCTAAATTTTCGTCGAGGGGACCCAACGCTAAAGTACCAGGCATTCTTAAGGTAATTTATTTGGTTAAACTACTCTTTAATCCTCCTTGGGAAAGTTACTCCACAATTTGAGGTTTTACTCCTAATTATTCTTTTACATAGCCTGACATATCGGCGCCTGGAGTGAACATTCTAGGAGCTAGTGCCGGAGGTGAAGCAGAGGATTTTTCTTTGAAGTCAGGGACCTCTATGGCAGCACCTCATGTAGCCGGTGTTATCGCCTTGCTGAAGAAGTCTCATCCTGATTGGTCTCCTGCAGCTCTCAAGTCTGCTATAACAACAACAGGTTTTCTTTTCTGTGACTATTTTATTTTGTTTCGATGTCATTAATGTAGCCTAGATCAATTCACTATACCAGGATTTCCGGGTTAATGAAGATAGATTAACAAGGGCGAATATATTAACAACGATTAACCTAGGTCAAACTATTTACTAACCTTGTCGGGTGACTGGGCCTTACACGCTCCGGACAAGCATACTATAATGTTGTGTTATTGTTTTACAGCATGGAACTATGACTCTCATGGTTTCCCAATATACGCTGAGGGTTCATCTCTGCAACTTGCTAATCCATTTGATTGTGGGGGTGGAGTTATAAACCCAAATGCTGCTAATGATCCAGGGTTGGTGTATGACATGGATACAACAGACTACGTTCATTACTTGTGTGCTGTAGGCTATGACAAACAGCATATTTATAGTATAACCAGATATGGGGCGACTGATGCAGATAATGGTTTCAATGCGAGCAATATTTGTCCCTACAGAAAACTCTCCATCTTCAATGTCAATGTTCCTTCTATAACTATACCAGATCTAAGGACACCTATCACACTACTTAGAACAGTTACAAATGTTGGACCAGTCAATTCAAGATATAAAGCTATCATTCAAGCTCCATTTGGCACAAAAATCTCAGTGAAACCTAGATATTTGAAGTTCAACTCAACAACAACTAAACTCTCCTTCATCGTGAATATTTCTGCTATACAGGAGAGCATATTCTTCAATTTTGGGAGTTTAACATGGACTGACAGCAAACATTTTGTCCGAATTCCAATTTCTGTGAAGACTGTTCTTTCCCCATAGTGTTGAGTTGATGAAACATAGTTTATTAAAAAAGGTATCATGTATAATAAAAGACTGAAGCATCATCAAGCAGAAATATGACTTCCAATCTTCTGGTGCTATGTATGTTAACAGAAAGTATTGGCCTCTTGATTCATCAAAGCACTTGAGTTATATTTGTATTGAGGACACACTACTGTCGCTAAAATATATTTGACATGCTTCCGAATTATACTTAAACATATTTTAGTTCACTGTCAAAATATAACTTGATATTAACCGCAAAATCCTTGTCGAATTGATTTTCGCATTCTCAAAACTGCTAACAAATTGAAACTCGGAAGTGGGGGTCATTGAAGCTAACATACAAAACAATTTATAGAAAGGCAAGGACTCCAATAATTACATAGTGGATAGTCGATGTCTCATGGTCAACTAAGATAACAAACATGATACGAGTGTCATATGCTATGAAAAATAAGAAACTCTGAAAATATAAGTAAATAAATTGGGAGACTGAAAAGGGAGTATATATTTCATGGTTCACATAATAATCACATTTCACAACCTGATAATAAATTATGCAATCCCTTCCTAATCTGGTGGATGTAAATAAATGTTTCTCGTTTTTAAGCTAAAAGTGAAGAAAAGTGTGAAATGAAAGGCAGAGAGAATACATGAAAGATAAAAAGGAAAGAATCTGACCTTGACATCAAAGAGAAGACTAAAGTAAAGAATACTGAGACATTGGCTGATATAATTTAGAAGGTGTTGACTGAAGACAGCATAACAATACTTCTTCTTTTTCTGGCCCATTCCTCTTGTTTAAAAGCAAGATCTCGCTGGAACTCATTTTTCAGAATCACCTTTGGCTTCAGAAATTGATCTCGCGCCTCTCGGCAAAAAAATTTCCAGCCGCAGATAAATCAGGAAGCAAAGCCAACCATACAGCAGTATCAGCTCCATCTTCCGGAGAAGTATGTCCCGCCCAAGCAGTCATGGCAGTCTTCACCCAACCTGGGCAACAGCAACTTACACAAACCTTTTCCCCCTCTGGTCTATCCAAAAGCATCCTTGCAAGCAATCTGGTATAAGCATTCACTGCAAGTTTTGATAAGGAGTAGTCTGTAAATACTTGAGGCCAGCCACAAGGTTCCCAAGTTCCATCTTTAACTTGTTTTATGAATGTATCCATAGTCTCATCGATTAGTTCTTCAGATAATGACTCCACATCTTCTAGCTGTTGCCTCAACTCAATATTTCCAATTCTCTGGGAGAATCCACAAAAACAAAATAATTCAGTAACTGTTGCCTGGCTTCTCCCACCAGCCCTTATTAGCCGTAATTTTTCCGTTGAAGATTCCCATGACCGTAATGTTAAACAAAACCACCCAATCATTTTATGTAATGTCCCATAAACCATCGTTTAAGAAAACAATTGAGCTTTCCTGGTAAGCTTAATTGGGTAGGAAAACAAGAACAGAAAGAATAGCAACCAAGAACGAAAAGTTATTACTCACATTCCGCCTGCCGTTAAGCCTTCCAAGTCTAGAGCTCACATTGATGATACGAGCACCAGAAACAGAAGGTCTCATCAAAGGAATCATAGCTTTTATTACGCTTTTGGTTCCATAGTAGTTTGTCTCGATAACTTTTTCAGCATGTTCAACAGAATTATCTGAGCCGAAATTGAAATTGATTCCTGCATTGTTTACCTAGGAATTTGTATAGCATCAAGTACTCAGAGTAACCTGACTATGATTAAGGATCATGAGAGCAATCTAATAAATCAGATAGATGAGAGCTTTTAAGGAAAATGGCAGCCAGTAAATCCATATGACACAAAACAGGAAAAATTATAGATGTAAAGCAGGTGCTCTTCAGCCTCCTCTCAGTAGCAATCAATGTATAACCTTTACAAATGTAGCTTAAGAGATGTTATCATAGGCTTCATATATGCAAAGAAGTATGACCTTTCTTTCGCAACACATAAGCAGTTTTTAATCAATCAATGGAAGTAGTAGATAAGTAAGTAGATCACTGATGCACAACGGTTGGGACAGAGAAAACTAAAAATAAAGTACTATGTGGCTTTAGTACCAGTATGTCTAGACCACCAAAACTTTCTTGAATCCAACCAGCAAATGAGTTGATTGATGAAGGATTGACAATATCCAATTGATGAAACACCACATTCAAACCACTTTCCTGCAACACTTTAGCTGCTTCCTCACCGGCATTAGTGTCTCGAGAGGTGAGAACAACTGTCAACCCATTCGATGCAAGTTGCCGAGCTATCTCAAAGCCAATTCCCCTATTGGCACCAGTTACCACAGCGATGGTTTTAGAGGACCACCATCTGAAAAGAACAACATAGGTTTAAAATCAAGCCAGCTAAAAAAAAGCTCTCTTCCCATCTCACCCCTTCCTTCCCAGCCGTTCTTGTATACTCGCATAGTCAAAATGAATAATAAATCACACTATACTCATATGATTCATGCGTGTAGCTATTCAACATCAATATTCAAGATTAGCTCGTACTCACAAGAACTACTTGAACTAAAATACCACCTATACGTGGCTATACACAAAAAGTTAACCAACTTTGCGAACTTCCACTCGAATAAATATAATCATGTCAACACCAAAATTACATTAAAAATACTAGCTTTTTGGTATACTTTTCACCATACCATATATAACACACCAACAATAAAAATTAAAAATATTTGCTTTAGTTCGGAATTTGAGAAGTCAATCATTAAGCATCAAGATAATCTCACACCATATTAGAAGCTATTTAACACCTACATAATCTGATACCTCAACAACTACTAGAATTAAAATACCAACAAGCAAATTAACCATATATTCATCCAATCTAACTGAACTATAAGGAAGGAGTAAAAAAAAGGCGAATATATAAATTTGAATGAAATGGTGAAAAGATTACATTTGGTGATCAGAATAAGGGATTGTGCGGAGAAAAGAAACCTCTTGGCGTCTTTTCTCTCTGCGCTCCTTTGCTCTCTCTTTCTTGTTCATTAGTTACGCTTACGCATACAAGATACTTGCAATAATGATGTTATCAAATCGAGTCCAAACTCGAAAACTTGTAATGACTAATGAATTGGGTAATTGTATAGTATTTTGAGTATTGAACAATATTTGTTATTATAATCTCACTCGATAGTCGGTAATTTAATAGGGTTCTTCTCGTTTAGTACCGAGCGAGTTTCATGTGACATGTTTCATTAACGGGCCTACTCACTTGGCAGCTCAACACTAGAATGTGGATTATTCAAAGTTTAAAATGTTAGTGTCTTTCATTTCTATGATATGATGGCGTGTTAAATGTTTTTCTTTTTTAATAGATAATGGCATTAAAATACATTAACTAGAGTTACGACCTAGGGGAAGTAATACTTTCCTTCTCGTACATGACTTTCAAAAGGTTGTAGTAGTTTCATTATACATATACAATAAAAAGCAGACTTAGAACAAAAGTTTTTATAATTAAAAACATCCGCAGCAAAGGGTGTGAAAATTGGCCTCCAACAGAGTGTCGTCCCTTAATGCCTATTCGCGAGCCAAAAAGTCTTCCAAGTCTGCGATGTAGTCATAAAAGCGAGTCTCCCAGCCAACACCTGTGATGAGAAAACATTAGTAACGAGATAAATAGAGGCCGGGATCCTGTTGAGAGCCAATATGATTCCAAGGAGAAAGGATTCATCCAACAGGTGGATCATGGTGTTGCATTCAGTGTCATTAGAAGAAGGGTGATTTGTCAGGAGTGCATTTAAGGGGATGTTTTCTGATATAAGTTGTTTATTATCATTGTCATAAACTGTGATGTTCTAGGTGTAATCAATAATTGTGAGTGTGATGGAGATGAAATTGTTATGGCCATTGTTTTGGCCGTAGATAGCAAAGGATGTGAAGTCGGATGGGGTGCAAGTGAGCCTCATGGTTGTCAGCTTGATGGTAGCCTTTCCCCAAAGGTCATGGAACCCCTTCCTCATGGCAATGAGAAATCCAAGCTGAAAACATGTCTTTTATTTTTACGGTATAGTAGTATGCTAAATATTTTATGTTGCTTTCATTATAGAGTAAATAGAGACTAAAGTGATAATAGTGCTTCATAATTAATACAACAAATCTTAACTTGTTTATATGCTTGGATTTGGAGGTGAACTAAGTACTCAATAAATCAAGTTATTTGTACCCTAGTAAAATTTGTACCTAATAACCAAACGACTAGATGATCACTATGCTTAATCAATCGAGTTGTTTGAACCCTAGTAAAATCTTATTTTGCTAGAAGTTAACATATTATATGCACGAGTATCAAAATAATCATCCAATTCTTTTACATACAATTAATTAAAACAATATAAAATCATCGATATCGGCTCAAATTCGACCACTACACATCTACGACTACAACCACCACTAACTAATCTTGATATGGTAATGGGGTACTAATGGCACGGCACCAAAGGAAAGCAACGCACCAAATACTCCATCATCTCTTACCTCACCTTCCTCCCATTGCTGCCTTATTTCACACCACCTTTTCATTTATCTCATTTAATAAATGTCCAAATGAAACACCTCGTAACATTCACGCATAATTAAGTACTACCCACAATCGTAACGCTTTGAATAGTTAAAAAGAATCAATTTTTCTTAAGAAGAGAATATGTTCTCTTTAATATAACAACTCGATCTTCAAACCTGTCATTTATTACTTGTAATCGGCAAGATAAAGCGTAGTGGTTTCCAAGAAGTATTTTTTTATACATGTTTGAATATTTTGACTTCTCCAATTGACCCAATTACATGCTCAATTTGGTCAACTTTCCATATTTTTTTCCAATCACACTACAAAAAGAAGCATATTTTTTCCACATATTCGATCCTTTTCACATATTCTTGCCTTTATTTCTACGAAGATTGTAGCTTTTTGCACAAAAATTGTGATATGTATAGATCTAGACCAAATTGAGCTTGAAATGAGTTGAATTTCACAAAATCTTGAAAGGGTATTTTTGATATTGATTTGGTCCATGCCTGAAGCAGTCAATTATATGGATCCAGAATCAAAATCAAAATCTGGGTGTTGCAATCCTGTGAAAAAGCCTGGTCCAGTGACAATTGACCACGTGTTGGCAGCTTTGAGAGAGACTAAGGTTGAGAGGGATTTAAGAATCAAGAGTTTGTTCAGTTTTTTCGATTCTGATAATGTTGGGTATTTGGATTACTCGAAAATCGAGAAGGGTTTGTCGTCAATGAGGATTCCGTGTGATTATAAGTTTGCTAAGGAGTTGTTGAACGTTTGCGATTCAAATAAGGATGGGAGAGTGGATTATATGGAGTTTAGGAAGTATATGGATGATAAGGAGATGGAGTTGTATAGGATTTTTCAAGCTATTGATGTGGAGCACAATGGGTGCATTTTGCCTGAGGAGCTTTGGGATGCTCTTGTAAAAGCTGGTATATTGTTATCACTATCATTATCACTATCGTTATCCATCGTTGTTTGATGTTATGGGATTGGATACGTTGTATAACTCTATGATTAGTTGCTATTAGATGATCGCTGATTAATGCGGTCTTTGTTGTCTCTACCATAGTTTGATGTTATGGGATTGGATACTTTCTATAGCTATATGTTTAGTTGGTAATTGATGATCACTGATTAAGGCACTCTTTATTGGATCTCATGATTGTTTAGGTAGTACACTAGTCCTCTCTCCCCATAGTAGGGAGAGCGGGAGTATTGAGTACTGGTCTACATGCATTATTGCTGGCCGAAGGCTCAAACATTTGTTATCTTTTATGGAGACATAAATATATACCAAATCAATTACTTACTATTTGCGGTTGAAAGGTAAAAATGGAATAATTGCGAGAGAGAGATGCGTCAATCAAGTTGAATATGGTTTTGGTGTCATTGCATTTCTAGTATACATTTAGTTTTTTTTTGTAAATATGTGTGAGTTTAGCTTATATTCTAGATGATTTGAAGGAGAAAAGTAACACAATCATATAACACATTCAAGTTCAATGCTTATTTTTCAACACCGCTAGCCAGGTGGAGAGAAGATTTAATCTAAAGACATTCGAGTGAATTGATTGCATGATGGGGGAGTAACTCAGCACCATACAAACCACAAGATGAGAAGTTCCCCATTTTTAGTCGTGGTCCCCTTATCTGCGTAGTACCCAACGGGTGAAATATTAGTTTAGCCAAAAATAGACATCTCTTTAGTATAAGAATTATTAGAAGTGAATTCTTGCTATTTCTTAGCTGATCCTTTCAACAAAACTATTGAAGGTCTTGTAGTTCCCGCATACGATGCTCACAACATTTTGTATCGCAAAGTTTAGTTCTTCAAGATCACCTTTCTCTCTTCTGCTCAAGTATACACGTTTATAAGAATTGTTTGGTGCTTAGTTCTTGCAATATTTCTACAGATCTCTTCTATGTGCATTTTGTTGCTGGAAATATGTTTGTACTTTGTATCTTAGATTTGTTGATGTTTTTCCTCAAGCACCCATGTTTCTTATCTCCCTAGACCGAGTTATTTGTTCCCGCGTTTCTTATTCTATATGATGGTTTTGTTCACCTCTCTTTAATCTCAGATCTTAGTATTTCTTCCAGTGTTCTGTAAACCTTTTTTGGATTTCTTGAACTTTATGTATGCTTGTGTCAGCCAACCAAAAGAAATTTCATTGGCAACCAAACTGAAAATTGCTATTAAATTAGTTCCATCTAGTAGGGAGCATAACTCACTATTACATCCTTTTGGAAATTTCTCATTGGTAAATGTTGAGCAGTTCAAGAGCTGACCACTAAGTTACCATCTATTATTCAAACCTCCATATTTTTCTTCTTCTGAGGTTTATCAAGTAAATTTTGTTTCATCATACAAATATTATCAAAGAAATGGTATCAAGAACACCCATTCTAAGGTTTCTTCCATGTTCCCTTATATCCCCAATTTTGTAGGCTTCATCTTGTATGGAGGAGGTCGTGGACTGACAACTTAAAAAAATCACCCAGCCTACACATAAAATCTCATTAAGTAGATTCTCGAATTAAGATAGCCATATTTAGTGTTTGTGTTCTTGTATATGTGCATTCATTGTCTCCCAAGGTGTTGTCTTCATCTTATAAGCCATGGCAGTTCCATTCCCCAGGGATCGAGATGGATGACGACGAGCTTGCACGATTTGTGGAGCATGTTGATAAGGACAATAATGGAATCATAACATTTGAAGAATGGAGAGATTTTCTTCTGCTGTACCCACATGAGGTCACCATTGAGAACATCTATAGGTACTGGGAAAGAGTGTACCTTGTAGATATTGGAGAACAACCTGTGATTCCAGAAGGCATCAGTAAGCATGTTCATGCATCCAAATATCTGATTGCTGGAGGTGTTGCTGGTGCTGCATCTCGCACTGCAACTGCTCCTCTTGATCGTCTTAAGGTGGTTCTTCAAGTACAGACTACTCGTGCAGCCATAGCTCCTGCAGTGAAAAAGATATGGAGTGAAGGCCGTATTCGAGCATTTTTTCGAGGCAACGGGTTAAATGTTATAAAGGTTGCTCCTGAAAGTGCAATCAAGTTTTACAGTTACGAAATGTTGAAGACTTTTATTGGAGATCAGAAGACAGGGGAGGAGCATGGTGATATTGGAACTCTTGGTCGTCTTTTCGCTGGTGGTATGGCTGGGGCAATAGCTCAAACTGCTATCTACCCTATGGATCTCGTGAAGACCCGATTGCAGACATTTTCTTGCGTGAGTGGGAAGGTTCCAACCTTGGGGAAGTTATCAAAAGATATATGGCTTCAAGAAGGTCCTCGTGCATTTTATCGAGGGCTTGTACCATCCCTTCTTGGAATCATCCCTTACGCAGGAATAGACCTTGCTGCCTATGAAACCTTGAAAGAGATGGCAAAAAAACATATTCTTCATGATGGTGGTATGGGGGTTTACATGTCTCTTCATCGTTGATTTTCAACTACCCTTTATACTCTGCTTTTTTCTCATATGATAATATTGTCTATTGTAAATTGCATGTTTATAATTTTTGTTTTTTTGCAGAACCCGGTCCCTTTGTGCAACTCGGTTGTGGGACTGTGTCGGGAGCCCTTGGAGCAACATGCGTTTACCCATTACAGGTTGTCAGGACAAGGTAATGCTTCTACGTATAATTTTGCTGCAGGCAGATGTGCTCCATCTACTCATTGATATATACTGATTTTCTGTTTCTCAGAATGCAAGCCCAAAGTTCTTATAGTGGAATGTCCGATGTCTTCCGAAAAACTCTACAACATGAAGGTTACAAAGGCTTCTACAAAGGTCTGTTTCCAAATCTTCTTAAAGTTGTGCCAGCGGCCAGCATAACATATCTGGTTTATGAAGCTATGAAAAAGAGTTTAGATCTTGATTAGGCAACGAACTATACTGTCTGGATCGCTCCTTGAGTGATTTTCAGTATTAGGTAATGTCGCGGCTGATGATGATGATGATAAAGATGAATAAGGTGATTAATTAAGTTGGCGATGTCATTGTTGACGTCGTACATTAGTAATTGATAGTCCTTGAGAGATAATCACAGGCTTCAAGAGTTATCTCTTTTCGATACTGACTGTTCATTCATATTAACGGACAAGAACACATTATGCACTTCATTGTTAAGTGAATAGGATATCACTATATTCTTTTTGCAAAGGATGAACAGATACTGGAAATATAGAGGCCCTGCCATTTTTGTTGTTAATAATAATATCTTGAAGCTATTTTGAACTCTCTCTACTTGTGATCTAGCACGAGTGTTTCCTAATTTGCCGTTGGGTTGTTTTCCTTGTATTTGGATATAAGTCATCTATTTTGGATCTACGATGAAATGCACGGAGCCAATAGCGTAGCTCAATTGCGAACGTAAAAGATCCAGCAACAGCGATTGTTTAACTGACTGATCCATACATATAATCTCATGCATGGAGTCATGCGTATGCCATTTATTAGGACATCTATCAATTTCATCAGTTTCAAGCTAAACTGATTGGCAAGCTCTTTTTGCATACATGATTTGAATCAGACAATGTCTCATGTGATTCTTCTGGTATTCCTTACGTGATCAAAATGTTAAAACTTGATCTTGAAAAACTCAACTTCATTACCTACCCAAATGATAATTACGTTATTGATCGAATAGAGAGCGTTCCTTTATTAACATACGCGGACAAAACAAAATGATTCTGGTTATCGAATTTATATCAAAAAAGTTTTGGGTGTCAAATAAGGCCCATCTAATCATTACTGTAGAAGGAATATGTGTTATATGAAGGAAACATTAAAATTTAAAAAAGTTATTTGGTTACTAAGATAACCGTATAATAGACTGCCTCCGCTTATACATCTTATTATCATTGTAACCTAAATGAAGTTTTGACCATCTATCAAGGACAAAACAAAAAGATCTTTTCAAATTTCTATAAAAAAACAATTCCAGTACTTGGTAACAAATAAATTTTCTATAAATAATAATTATTTGAGCGTGTGAAACTGGCCTACTAACGATCTCACGCATCCTTGTTCTACAGTACACGAAGAAGGTGGGGGATATAGCTCATTTGATCAGGGGATTAAATTTTTTATGTTAATCCCTTCATCAATACAATGTCCGTTTCTTAAAAGAACCGAACTCAAGATACTTGAAAAACGATGATGTTCGTATTTTATACTCTAATTCTTTAATTGTTGAGCCATATCCGAAACATCTAATAATCCTTATCGACACCATACTAGATAACAAAACCCGACTCAACAAAAAATGCCCAATCTCTACCTAATTGGACATACTCACGTACCAATGAGATAAAGTAAACAGGAATACTGGATCGGACCAATAGTCACTATATTGTAACATGAGAGTACGTGGTGTTATATGATTGGCCGAGTTCTCGTGGCAAGTTATCTTATTGGCTGAAGTAACAAACTCAAAAAGTGAATTAAGTATTCAAAATCTCTTCAAAATATCCCATTTTTTCCTCAAATTTCTGGAGACTTCCTCTCCTCTTTAGATAGGTCGATTAACTGTATAACAACTCTCAAATATTCTTTATTAATACTCGAAATAATTCGAAAAAGCAGTAAAATGGACGAAATTAAGCGGCGGATTTGTTCCCAATATTTGCTGATTTTTCTAGTCGGATATTTCGTTTCTCCTCTATTTGCTTCTTCTGATGTGGTAATATAACTTATTATTATCACTATTATTATAATTCTTGTTACTGTTACTGTTGTTATTGCTGTTGATGATGATAATTATGTTGGCGTTCTCTTCATTTTTTATATATGTTTTTGAGGACCGTGTGAATTAAGCTTAACTAAGTTGATTTAGTTGTATATTAATAGAAATGTGTTTGACGCGTATCGTGATTTTGGAGTAATCGGAGCTTGAGTTGGAAAGTGTAGTCAATTAGTAACTATAACTGGAAAATATTTTCTCGTTTGATTTTGGCTGGTCAAAATATATTATAACTTATGGACTTAATTGATATGAATAACTTTCATTTTAATTAGAAGTATCAATTGTAATACTAGTAAATTACATTAAAGACTAGAATTTGATATATTTACCAAATATCAAAATTTGAAACTGGATAATGTTTTTTGAAATCAGTTGAGCATTTACCATTATCGATATACATGTTTAGACAGTGTATTGCTTGTGTAATTAGTTAAATTTAGTTCTATAATTAGAATAGAGCGTTGTGATTAGCTGCATGAATTCTATATGGTATTAAAATGTCTATTGTGATTTGTGCATTTGGGTTGGAGTATATTGAGGTAGTTTTGATAAGTGTAAGCAGTTATGAGTGCGTCTTTTTTAAATATATGTGCGTGATATTGATGTTTCTATTGTTGATTTATTGTAGAAATTTTACGACTCATTTGATGAGTCATTTGAGGGAAGATGGATCACATCAGTGAAAGATGATTATCAAGGTGAGGTTTCATTGTTATTGTCTTGAGAAGTTGAAATTCGATTTTTTTTTGGAGTACGTTTTGTAGTGTGATAAGATTTTGCAATTTACTTATGCACTCATCAACATTGGAGATTATGTCATTGATCTTTGTGATATTAACTTGTGAGCATATTTCGTTTGTTAATATTCATACCGGATCAGCCCTGTTAATGGAGTTGCTTAACTGTTGTATCAAAATGTTGGCTAGCTACGCTTCTTGTCTTTTTTTTAGTAGCAGGTAGTGATTGCACATCACCCTTAGGTCAGTTCAAATAGACTTCCTGTTATCACATGTCTAAAGTTGTGTCCCATTGTTACCCCCCTACCCTAAGGTGGGAGTCTCTAAAGATGCATTGTGGCATGCTAATGTTAATGAGATAGTTGGTTGAAGCTTATTGGTTCTCCTGACGTACCACTGCTAGTGTTCAACACTTATATAAATTATACGAACTCTGGAATTTAGGTAACCTATTGGATTTTCTCGACAATAATGCCTACCTATGGCAAACGTGTAGAACTCTTGGTTTAGCATATTGTGGGTTTTTATTACAGCCCATGAATGTGTGGCATGAAGAATGATAGATATGCTTAAATTGATTACATAAATACAGTTTCAGATAATATGCAGTGTTAGAAGGAGAAAAGTGGTAAGGATATGACATTCATGGGACATCGTATCTGTAATCTTACATATCCAAAGTGACATGACTTTAGAATGTATATCGGCTTAAATAATGTAATTCTTTCATTTTCCTGTTTTTTGTCTAAGGAGAAATATCTGATGTGAAAAGGAATAATTTCTTACTTCTTAGGATATTCTATTCATAAGACAAGGAACTTGCAGATTTCATCTGAATGTAAATTACCTTGAAAACATGAAGTAGTTGGCATACATAATTTTTGGCCCATGGAACCTGAATTTTACACATCTCAAGCTTGAAATGCTTTTTTATTTGTTTAGATGTTTAATTTTATGCACTCCACAAGTTGTTTAATTGATGCAAGTGGGTAATTGAAAAATGTCCTCTTTCTGAACTTTCAGGTGTTTGGAAACATTCAAAGAGTGAGGGACATGACGATTATGGTCTTCTCGTTAGTGAGAAGGCTAGGAAATATGCAATTGTGAAGGAACTTGATACACCTGTTGATCTTACTGATGGAACTGTCGTCCTCCAGTATGAGGTTCGTCTTCAAGAGGGCTTGGAATGTGGCGGTGCTTATATCAAGTACCTCCGTCCTCAAGATGCTGGATGGATTCCCAAGGAATTTGACAATGGGTCCCCTTACACCATAATGTTTGGGCCCGACAAATGTGGATCCACCAATAAAGTTCATTTCATTTTGAAGCATAAGAACCCAAAGACTGGGGAATTCGTAGAGCACCACCTCAAGAATCCCCCATCTGTACCATCTGATAAGTTAACACATGTATACACTGCCATACTGAAACCAGATAACGACGTGCTCATTTTGATTGATGGCGTAGAGAAAAAGAAAGCTAATTTCTTAATTGGTGATGATTTTGAGCCAGCCATTATCCCTTCAAAGACTATTCCTGATCCTGATGATAAGAAACCTGAGGACTGGGATGAAAGAGCTAAGATTCCAGACCCTGAAGCCACAAAACCTGATGACTGGGATGAAGATGCTCCAATGGAAATTGAAGATGAAGAAGCTGAAAAGCCTGAGGGATGGTTGGATGATGAGCCTGAGGATATTGATGATCCTGAAGCTGCTAAGCCAGAAGATTGGGATGATGAGGAGGATGGTGAATGGGAAGCACCCAAAATTGACAATCCTAAATGCGATGAGGCACCTGGTTGTGGTGAGTGGAAGAGACCCATGAAGGCTAATCCTGCTTACAAGGGTAAGTGGCATGCTCCTCTGATCGACAATCCCAACTACAAGGGTATCTGGAAACCCCAGGAGATTCCAAACCCAGCCTACTTTGAGCTTGAGAAACCCAACTTTGAGCCTATTGCTGCAATTGGTATTGAGATTTGGACAATGCAAGATGGCATATTGTTTGACAATGTCTTGATAGCGAGCAATGAAAAAGTTGCTGAGACCTATCGCAATGATGCTTGGAAACCCAAGTTTTTGGCTGAGGAGGAGAAACAAAAGGCTGAGGAAGCAGCAGCTTCAACTTCGGGTCCCCTTAAAGGCTTCCAGGTAATGAGTCTGATTTGTAACATATTTTGTGTGTAATTTCCAACATTTAAGCCTGCTGGTCTTACTTAGAACATCTGTGCACATCCCTGCAGAAAGCTGTGTTTGATGTCATCTACAAGATTGTCGATGTCCCCTTCTTGAGCGACCACAAGATCAAAATATCGGTAAGTGTTAGCCTGGCTATATTAATAGACTGCTGGATCATCATGTAGTCTAACATAGACTGCATTCTTCCTCTTTTAACATTTTGGAGTGACCAACCTTTACTCTCTGCACTGTAGGATCTCATTGAGAAGGCTGAGAAGCAGCCAAACCTTACAATTGGAGTCCTCATTGCCATTGTAGTTATTGTCCTAACATTCTTTTTCAGACTCATCTTTGTAGGGAAGAAGCAGGCTCCCGTAAGCATCTAACTACCTTTTTTTTTGCATTATTTAGCGATCTCTCAGTTTCTTACGTGAAATTTCAAAATTGTCTAGGCTCCACCTGCTGCTTCTTCGACGAAGAAGGAGGATGAACCTGAATCGTCCAACAACCAAAGCAGTGTTGAGCAGAATGAAGACTCAAGCGGAGAACCTGCTGCTGCTGCACCTCGCAAGAGAAGTACCAGGCGTGATAATTAGGAATGGGCTAACCAAAGGAGCCCCACAGGCAGTCAGGCACCCCAGCAGCATCTAGTAAATTCTTTTGGGCTACATCTTTTTGCCTAGTTGCGAACTTCCTTTCACCTTACATAGGTTCAGCTTAGGCAATGTATATTAGGCGTTTAAATATTGTTTAGCTGGTATGTCCTACGGCTTTAATGGTCAAAAGGATATGGATTTTGGTATAACAGGGGACCTTTTAATGGGATATGAAATTCTAAATGGAGATTTGATAATGAAAAAAAAATGTTCTTTCAAGTGAAACAAGCAATAGCCTGTTTAATTTTGTCTTTGGGAAAACATAACGAAGTCTTTTTACTATTACCCTTGTAAAGATGTGTGGAGTTATGGTAGAGTTATTAATGGACGTAGAGGGTGAGGAATATGAAGATCGAGAAAGAATTGATTTTATGTAATGGAATAAGGTTTGATCTGGTTTACTTTACTTTTGTTCAATTCATAGTAAATTGTAAGAATTCTGTACTCATCTTTTTCGCTCGAAGAAAAATAACGTCCTCGTGCAGTCTCAACACCTCTTAAAAAAATTCTTCTGTCTAAATGGATCATGGATGAAAAAAGTTACCATTATTATAAAGGTCTGAAGCAACATACTTAACAAAAACTTGAAGTTAAATCTAGAGAAATTTGTACAGTTTTACAGATTAATATTGCATCAACTTATAATAAGAATACTCTTAAATATTTGCAATTCTATAGGCTTCATTATTCTCAAGTCTATAAGTTTCATTGAAAAAATAATGTGAATGAAAAAAAAGGAACTAACTTAAGCTCTGTCTAGATGACTTTTTCATGCTTGTCTTAAATTTCCAACTTGTATACTGTAATAAGTGGTAGGTTGTCTCCACTAAGTTCTCAAATTTAGACAAGCTGACTACTCCACTATACTACTTTTCTCCTGATTTCAAATGTTGTGTGTTCTGTACAGAGATAGAACATTTCCCATTTGATTTTATCAAAAGTTCTCTTTGTGAAAATCAAATTTGGTGGTTGTCCTGTGAGAAAAGTCCAATGCTAGTTGTTTCAGTTCTTTTGTAAGTGCTGGTGCCCCACAATAAAACACGCCTGCAAGTGTGGACAAGGAAATTTCCAATTAGGTATATCAATTTAACCGCTGACTGTTATGTCACCTATCGAGACATCAATTGAAACAGGCTCATCCTTATCGTGTTATTTTAAAAATAACGACAAATGGATTTCTTGCAATAACATAACACTTATGAATATAATAAGATCAGGGGAGTTGCTTACCAACTTTTGCGTTAGTGTGGCTGATAGCGATACGTTTGTACACGTTTCGCCAATTAGGCTTGGCGAAATGCGATTTAACCCTGGTCCCCGAGACGACATCAACTCCATTTTTGGCATGATTAAGAGATTGAAGCATGGTGATTAGTGCTGATCTAGCATCGCCTTCTTCATAAACACTAGTGCAATAGTTATGCATTTCTATCACTTCTTGTTTGTCCATTTCTGCAACCTCATTCATGATCCCTTTGAACCAATCAAAAGAGCCTTGCTCTCTTGTAACCCAATAGAAATATGCCCTTCTTGTTTTGAAATTGCTTGCATTTGTAACTGATCCTGTGGTTTTTCTCTTTGCACCTTCTTCTAAAACAATGTTACTATTCTCTTCTTCTTCCACTTTAGCTTTCATGTTATTAACAATGTCCTTTACTATACTGATCATCGGGGTGGCTCCGATTCCTAGCCCTACCAACAGTACCACGTCGTATTTCTTGTAGTCTTGTGCTGGTGCTCCGTAGGGGCCATCAATCATCACCCGTGGGAAACTGTTAAAAAACAGATTTTGATTAACACTAAAATCAACCATGAGCGTTGCGTCTGAATTAAGTTCTTAAGTTTAAAGCACATGCAAAATTCTTAAACACTAGTACATCATCTTTGATTTTCGTGACGCGTAATGTTAGCAAAAGATTAGGTTTGTTGTATCACTCCCATTACAGTGTTAGCACATGCAATGATGCAATAGTTTGTAGCATGTTGTTGTCTAGGATGTCATTGAGACTCATCATATATAGATATTGAGTAAGCATTAAATATTTTACTCATCAATTGGTTACTTATGAAACTTTGTTTGGTCACATAACTTAGCTTTAGTTACTAAGGTTGCATTTGGAGAATCTTGCATGCTTAACTAAAGGATGTGACTTACTTGGGATTGTTTTCTCCTTCCAGAAAATCAGCTCTGAGTTGTCCACTTTTCCCATTTGGTGGTGGTTGACAAACCTGTAAAAAACAAGCGTACTAAACAGTTAATAATCGAAAAGAATAGAATTTATCGTGAGATTGATTAACTTTTTATTCTCTAATTATGCTGTATATACCTCTGAGAAAACAGTCCGGAGTTGTCTTGTCCAATCACCAAGCGTTCGGATGTGTACGCTAAGGTAGTCATCTCCAGGGGAAGAAGTAATGGAAAACGGATGCCTGCAATGTTCAAGAAGTTAAACTCTGCATTCATTTCTGTGTAATATAGACGAATTCTTGATACTGTGTAAGGGGTGTGGACGAGTTATCTTACCATTCGAAAGGAGAAACAGCGGCGCAATTGACAAACATGTATTGCCCACTTTTGTATCTGAAACCTTGTGGCTTTGACATATGAAGGGACAAAACATTTCCAGGATAGACAGCCACCTACTCGGAAGTAGTTAGAATTATAAGTATATTTTTAGTGCATTTATGTTTATCGACTATGTCTGAATTTGTGCATTTATATGATTATGGTAATTACCTTGAGTATCTGAACAGCCTTGATGCTTGACCTAAATGCTCTGAGTAATCTTTCCCCAGCATAAAGTAGGATTGGGACGGCTAAATACATCCAAGTCTGTCCATTTGAAATTAAACATTAGATTTGAACGCGTTAAACCAGTTTACTCTTCTTCGAATTGTGATTCGAATAAGAATGAAGGAAGTAGTAAAAGAGGAAAGAATTTACTAACCGTTTTCTTGTACCATTCTTTGCTCAAGTAAAGCTTGATACCATGGACGACGAGAAGAGAGTAGACGATAACAAAGAGGTGATGAGAGTACCAAAAGGCGTTGAATCCAGTGAGCTTGTTCAAAGGCTTTGGTAGGTTGATTCTGTTTCTCCTGAACCATGGCGATGCTAAAGTAAAAGCAATTGCCATCAATACCACCATGATCAAACCAGTCACTCCTTCAACTCCTTTCACAAACCACCAGTAACTTGTAGGTTGGTCGCCAAAATAGTCCTCCATCGGCTCATACTCATCATGCGTCGCATGGAGAAGCCGCGGGAAATCACATGCCAAGTGACTAATACCATGGATTCCTACCCCCATCGCGATTGCAATAGCAATAAGCTTCAATAACAAAAACAAAACATTACAGTCCGCGTTATATTGTATGCATACAATGCTCGTTTAATCGTGGTGCTTACTTTGTGGAAATTGAGGTTGTCGTCGAACGGAACAGCCACGCCTAACTTTGTCTTGTTTCTCAACCAAGTTATAGTGTTCCTGCATACTGGTAATAAAATGAGTGCCATATTCAACTTGAGTGTTTCAGCTGCTCCTTTAGCCATGCACACACAATGTCCCATAACTTCGAAAGCTGCTCTGTTTTTGTACTGAATATATTTGTATGTAAACAAACCAGCCATTACTGCAATCCAAAGAGCCATCACCCAAACTCTCTGCCAATTGTCCATCAAAAAGTACTTGAAATCATCATACCATATTCTTAAAGGACTAAAATCTTGCATAGGTTTCAGCTTCTGGCTTATCATTTGGCTCAGAATTTTGCTTTCTCCTATTCGAACTGAATGATGACTTGGTGCTTGCAACAGTAGCATTTCCAAACTATCGATCTGTTACCAAGAATAGTCACAACTCAGTCTTCGATATGGATACTTGTTATTTTCCGAGCAAGTGATAGAACGTAACTTAAGAGAAATCATACTTAATTTTAAAAAATATATATGGTGTGACTTAAAAGGCAACTATATATTATTGTTATGGAACATATAATCATTGACGTCTCCTAGTAATATAAAAACTTGATTTGAAATTAGTTTAGTGTTTTGTCCTTAATATTAGTTCAAGATATCATAATTTTACGACAATTTTACATTCGTTATGATTATTACATAACTTGTGAAGTGATGAAGTCAAATGTAACACAGATGCAACTATAAAACAATAATTATCAATAATTGCTTTAACTTTTAATTAGTTTTTCTTTAATAATGAATAAAATACCATAATATATCCAAGGTTGTTGGGATCTAATTCTTCCATAATCAACGCTGCGTATTCATCGGCTTGTTTTTGGATAGTGGACAATTTGTTGGCAGAAGCACTAAGGCTAATGATCTGCACATGAAGATTACCAAAATAATTTAAAATCACAATTGCAAATTAAAAGTTAGTTAGTCAGAAAAGTTACTTCAATTATTAATCCTTGCTTAATTTAGAGTGTATATATTTGACTTTCTATTCTTCTTATTGTGATACCTAACAATTAAGATTTCAATCTTTTACGTATATATTAAATAAAACAAGAATTTTGAACCAAAATTTTCTTAATAGGGCAATAAATAAAATTTATCAAATTCAATATGTTGTGAAAGTGTAAATGCTAATTTGCATATAATATATATGGTGTGTATTTTATTATTGAAACTTACTATATGACCGCGCGTACGTAAACTTGAATAATATATTGGAAATTTTCAAAATAACCATATTATACTATGTATAAGCATAGTTAAAATAAAATGATCACAGTGTCTACCCCACGTCTGTCGTTATGCGGGACTAAAGTACAATTACGTCATAATATGTGAGATCAAATTTACAATGAACTCGTTGCAGGTGATCTGTTACAAGAGAGTGGAAAATAGATAACAAACCTCTTTGACTTCTTCTTCTGTGATTCTACCATCAGCATCTTTATCAACCCTGCGAAAAATTTATAATCAGATCATGAATTTAGACTTTAGTGGACCACATAATATATAACTAATATAATACACATTAATAATACAACTAATTAATTACTTAATTGTAAGCAACATATGTCTTTATCTATCAAGAAAATTAGTTGTCTCACATGTCGAAGAAAGTCTGAAGGCGTGAATCAAAACTCTGATCTGAAATTTGATCCCAAAATTCTCTGAGTTGACCTTTATTGATCAAATCACCATTGATGTTTCTCCTTCGAGCAAGTGCATCAAATAGCTCCAAAGCAAACTCTTTAGAATCCTTATTCATACCTATCATAAAAAAAACATGTTATCTCCAAATTTCAACAAAATTAAATGAACACAATAATAGTAGTATAAACATGAAAGGGAGGCACATCCCGCAATTCTCCTCTTTCATGTACTCTAGAGCATGGTTAAGCGTGGAAACGTTATTGTGGCGGTTTTACACTTTTTGGTGAAATTTGTTATGTTTATAATACCACCATTAGTCCATAATTGTTTCTAAGAGACTCTCCATTTTCATTTTGTAATAACGGTCAAATTTATTAACTTTACTATCAATTTGATTAGTCTAAATTATTAAATTTAAAATTGAACAATATTTTAAGAACGCATTTGATCAGTCTAGACTATTAAATTTAAAATTGAACGATATTTTAGGACAACATGCATGTAGTAGTAATAGTTACCTATGCATTGTCCGAACTGTGCACGGCTGAGCAAGCCATTACTCTTGGAAGTAAGCTCATCAAACTCCTTCTCCACCGCCAGCCACAAAGCATCACCGTCGGTCTTGCTAATAAACTTGAGCCCCTTCAAGGCGTGCGTGGCGGCGGACTTAGTCCGGTCAAACCTCCCATGTTGAGGCCTCTTTGAGAAAGAAGTCAACTTCTTGAGTTCTTGAGAAATTTGTATAAACTTGGATGAAGCATTCCTAACCAATTGGCCACTCAACGAAGATTTCTTCTCCAACCCTTTGGCTAAAAGGGTCAACTCCTGATCCTCCACGTTACCTCCTCCGGCAGTTTTCACGCTATGGACGGCCACGAAATCTTCGCGGACGTCCAGGGTAATTTCGACAATATCATCATCATCATCGTCGTTGGATATGACACTGCTCGTAGTAGAGCTTGTGTTTTCGCCCGGGATATTGAATCTCGCGGTGGGTTTTCTTCCTTTTTTCGTCGTGGTAAGTGGCCCGCTCAGTGGGCCACTAAACGACGTCTCAGTCCGAACGAGCTCCGTGTCGGAGTAGTTGTGTCTCCGGTGTCCGCTTGGCATTTTTGTTGCTCAAAGAAAAATAAACTTACAAGTGTGTTTTTCAAAATGATTTTTCTGTTTTTTTGTTTACAATTTATGTAAGGAATGAAAGAATTGAAGATGATATATGTGTGATTGAAATTTGGTTGAAGTTATTATATAGAAGTTAGAGAGTAAAGTTTCTAAATTTGACGATTGTATTATTTTTATTAATATTATTACATAGTTATATTAATAAAAAAGGTGGCGAATGGGTTGATTTGACTTTAGGAGTTGATTTTGTCATTCTTAACGCGGAGGATGCATGTATGTACATGCACATGAATTATTGGTAGGAATTGGATTAAACATGAGTTTGTTCAATTTATTGAATAATGTTACCATGCAATATATTGTTATCGTTAAGAGTCTATGAATTTTATTGGCTTATTTTCATTTTGGACCCTGAACTATCACGCAAGTTTCAAATTGGACCCTGATACTATCATAAGCCTCAAATTGCCCCCTATACTACGTTTTGTCTCATTTTGCCCCCTTAAATGCCAATTTTAGATTGAATTTCGTTTTAAAAGAAGGGAAAATTTGGATTATCACATATATCAAACTTTTGGGGTGTTTTTACAAATAACTAATGATAGTATCAGTGTCCAATTTGAAACTTACGTGATAGTTCAGGGTCCAAAATGAAAATAAGATTGGAATTTATTTTTAATTTAATAAGTTTTGTTATTTGTGAATTGTGCCCAAAAGTATAATATATGTGCTATTTCGATTTTGCCCTTATTTTAAAATGAAATTACATCATATTTGGCATTTTAGGGGGTAAAATGAGACAAACCATAGTATATGGTCCAATATGAGGCTTAGGATAGTATTAGGGTCCAGTTTAAAATTTTCATCATAGTTCAGGGTCCAAAATAAAAATAAGCCAATTTTATTCTAAAACCAATTGGTAATAGAAGGAATAGTCCAAAATTTTATTATTGACCCGGAAAAACACCAATATCTGATGTGAAATGTGCATCTTAACCGTTTTATAGGTAATTTGGATATGTTTGATGGGCCTCCCGGCTAATAAAGTTGATAATGGTTTTTGACATTTTGGGGATTTTATTAGTGCAAATCAATTTCTACTATTGGATTAAAAGTTTATCAACGTTTTAGGAGAAAATTGCCGAAGAATGATTTTAGATAATATATTTAAGTTACGCTTTAATCCCAAAATATATGGGTTTGTGCAGAGGTCCTTTAGCTTATATTGGCTTAAACAGTGTAGTTTAGTCATTTTTTTGACGGAAGCGTTAAGTTTTGACATAGAAAAAGGATCAAAACATAATTTTTAAAACTTAAATATTTCTTAAAATGTGCAGTTTAGTCCCTCATCATATTGGTCGAAAACGTGCACGATAGTCCTTGTTTCCATAAAAATTTAACGTCGTTCTCAAAAGAGGGACTAATAAAGTGCACCTTTGGATCAATATTAATCAGGGACCATTTGCGCAAACCAAACATTTACAAGGACTAAAGTGCAACTTGCATATATTATGTAGTACCATTCCAACAATTATGAAAATTGCTGAAATAGTCCCAAATAGACATAGTGTCATTGTAGTTTGGTACCCAATAATGGCGTGATTACAGTTTAGTCCCCGAAAGTGACAAAAATGTTGCGGATTAGTCCCCATGTTACATATTCCGTTAATGTTAACACCAACCCACTATTAGAGGTTAACTTTGGGGCAAAAAATATTTTTTATTGGGGATCAAATTGCAACCGTGCCATTATCGGGATCAAACTGCAATCTTATGATCCTATCAAAGACTATTTTAACAATTTTGTTTGGGAGATTTTCGGGGGAATTAGAAATTCTAATGTTATTGTACTTGGTAATCATGCGATCCATTTCACTGTCATTTAATTTTCTGTTTAAGAAAGTATCAAGTATGTATTGATAATTAAATATAAAAATATTTCCATTATGTATGCATAAAAGAAACAATTATATGAAGTATTATCAATTAATTAAATTATATTCGAACTCACTAAGACTCATGTAAACAGTTGGTTGAATTAATTAGACAGTATTGCAAACTAATTCAAACATTACTATAATTAGGCAAAGTAATAGGTAGTATATATAGTGGTAAACAGCATATTATTAATGAATAATGATTCTATGAAATAATAATGAGTCGACACGAGATAGTGTTTGACTTTTGTGTATGTGAATTGTGATGGTGCATATACAGTCTATCTTAGCTGTTTGGTTCTCTATATTTAGCGTTTGCAAACACCAACAGTTGGAAAAGGTCGTGCCTTAGTTCGAAGAATTTTACTCCATAATTAAAAGTCAATTTAGAAATGATTATTCATAAATATATATCATGCAGGTTTTATTAATTTATTATTTGTGGATCTACACATTAATGCATGCAATCTTTACAACTTATACATAATAATACATACTTATTTTCATATAAGTTTGGATTGTATTGTATATTCTATTTTATATACACGATCATGAAGTGTTTTTTTTATTATAAAGTTTTAGATATTTAATATAATAAACATAATTAAATATGATATGCGTATCATGATTATAATAAATTAGATGATATTATTAAGAATGTCATATAAAATATTACAAATAAATAAACCTAAATTACTTTAAGTAAGCAGATTTGTGGGATACCGATCATTACCCACAATCATGGATGGATGTACTACGTACGTATTACTATCTACTCTCTATATTTTAATTCAATAGTAACAAAATTCATTAAGATTAGGGCAATCGAAACAATCAATCATACATATTTTAGAACGTTTATCCTTTGATTGTACATATTTCAAAATGATATAATAATATACAACTAAAAAAAATGGCGAACAAAAAAGAAAATTGTTGCTGTATTACTTGAAATTAAAAAATTATGTAGTATTAAAACTAGTGCTTCCCAATTTTACCCCTCCAGCTTTGTAAGAAAAAAAGTCAAACTTAATCAGCAATATAACGGTAATACTAAGTGGGATAGTTTTTTGAAACATGAATGTATGATCGAAATAAAAATTTATTTTAAAATATATATGTGTGATCAAATGGCAAACGTTCTGAAACACACATATATTATGATGATTGAACGTATCAATAAACGTTAAAATTATACATAGTATATAAATGTATGTGTGTATGATTGCTGACAACATGCATGTGGAGTAATAATATTGTATATATATGTCACAGAAATTCATAAAAATGGTCATTCTAACCTGTTGAGAAAGGTCAAGCTTCAATTTCATGAGGAACTAAAGAGGAGCAAACGGGGAGCAAAACAAGCAAGAAAAGTGCTACTATAAATTAATGAATTTGCTCTAGTCATAATAATTTCCATAAAAAAACTGAAAATAGAAGATTTTATTTATTTTATTTACAGAACTTTCCTTTCAAAGTTCAAACTGAGAATTATTCAAAACTTTCCAGGTGCTTTCACCAAGTCCTGCCATATATTAGAAAAATGGTCTCTAATTGATCATTTATGTTTTACTCCCTCCGTCCCTAAAAGATTGTCACATTTTGACTTTGGTTGGTCAAACATAACAAAATTTAACAATTAATTCTCATTAAACGATAAGAAATAAGATAGTCTTGTAGGACCTTGTTAGATTCGTCTCAATATATATTTTTGAAATATCAACTTTTTATAATGTTTTCTCACGTAGAATAATAGATATTTACGTTTTAAATCGTAATGTGTTGACCATCAAAAGTCAAAATGTGACAATCATTTAGGGATGGAGGTAGTATTTTTTTTAATTAAGATATTGGCTAGCTATATAATAATGTAATGCTGAATAAACAAACGCAGCATTTACATAATTCAATGTAGCGTTTATATAAAAACATTTACTTGAAGATATGAAAATTCTATGGTAAAAGGTTGACTAGATGCAAAGTCAACGATTTTTCGCTTGGCGACTATCCAATGTAACATCGTAAGATAATTATTGTGAGAACAATTTCAGTAATTGTTATTGGATGGCACTTTAATTTATTAGTATTAGGCGATAGCGTCCAAACATGTTTTTTTTCGTTAGAATGATGATGATATTAAAACAATAATGGTCAAAAACAAAACTATTGAATTTCAAAGGCTAATTTTCTTCTTATTTTTATTTTGGACCCTGAACTATGATGAAAATTTTAAATTGGACCTTAATACTATCATAAGCCTCATATTAGACCCTATACTATGGTTTCTCTCCTTTTACCCCCTAAAACGTCAAATATGATGTAATTTCGTTTTAAAATAAGGGCAAAATCGAAATAGCACATATATTAAACTTTTTGGCACAATTCACAAATAACAAAACTTATTATAATAAAAATAAATCTCAGACTTATTTTCATTTTGGACCCTAACCTATCACGTAAGTTTTAAATTGGACCCTGATACCATCATTAGTTATTTGTAAAAATGCCCCAAAAGTTTGATATATGTGATAATTCGAATTTGCCCTTCTTTTAAAACGAAATTCAATCTAAAATTGGCATTTGAGGGGGCAAAATGAGACAAAACGTAATATAGGGGGCAATTTGAGGCTTATGATAGTATCAGAGTCCAATTTAAAACTTACATAATAGTTTAGGGTCCAAAATAAAAATAAGCCATTTTCTTACAACCCCTCCATTATTAAAACGCTTTTGGATTGTCCATTGAACTATCCCTTTTTTCACATCAGGGAATAAACTATGCATCCTTTCAATTTATCCCGGCTAAATTTTGTTTTAATAGAAGAAGGGGAAATTTGGAATAACATATATATCAATTTTTTGGACACTTTTTAATAATAACAAAATTATAAATTACAAAATAACCCGACCCTCACACCCAACCCCGTAATAATCTACTCTTGCCTTCAATAAATAGTTTCCTAAAAAGCTGTTAGAAATTGTGTAAACCAACGTTCGCTAATTGTAAATCAACTACCAATGACGAAGTACTTGTATGATTGGACCAAATGAGCATCATGTCTATGTACCTGCAATGCTAAAATATAGTCCCTGAAAAGTCTTGAAATTATACTTTGACCCAAAAATATTTAAAATTATACTTTGCCCCCAAAATATATTAGAAATTATATTTTTGCCCAAAAGTCTTTAAAATTCTATTTTGGCTCCAAAGTTCTAAAATTATATTTTGGCTCCAAAGTTCTAAAATTATATTTTGGGCCCAAAGAAACTTACATTTTGGCCTAAAAAATGTTACAATGACGTGAAACTGTCTATTAATAACGAAAAAGTTAAATAAGGGACTGCATGCGACCCATGTACACATTATCAAAAACCATATTTGTAACACTCTACTTACTGAGACTAAAGTGCAACTTATCAACACTTACTAAAACAATTGTTATAATTAGTTTTATATCTCTAACCAAAAAACAACAAACAAAATTTGGAATTACGTACTTGTTAGTTAATTTAGTGGATCAAGTTGCTATATTATATATAATTCTGAAAAAACAATATGATACATATTGTGGTGTTTATTTGTTCATTATTGGATGTTAAAAACAAGCATGAATTTACAACATTTGTAACATTCGCTAGACTAATCTATAATATTATTAACTATCTTGTACTGTACTAAATTGAAACTTAATTAGGTCCCATTATTTAGGATCAAATCAAGATTTTCACGCAAAATCAGTTATAATGAGATGTCTAACCGATAGTCTCTTCTCACTTTGGCTCTTATATTTAATTTCATGTGCTATAGTCTATGTTATATTATCATTACACCTTATTAAGACAATACCATATATCTTTTATCTGATATATACATTAATTTAAAATAAAGACACATTAATATATTATAATCTTAAATAAAACAAATGAATAGATACTCTGATCTGGTCCGTATGAAATCGTAGAACAAAATTGGGTGAGTGGAAGTATGAAAGTATGGAAGATGGACAAGTCAATCAAGACTCAATTTGACTTTATTTGATTTGTATAATTTATAAAATTGTCTTCACATAGAACGGAAAAACGCGTAAACTTGAAGGGCCGCTTTGTTATATACTTTCTTAGCTTGATTATTACTTACAATAATGCAATTCGTCTTAATCTTAAATTATACATATGTTTCCATTCGTTTTCTAACTTTTCTGCTCTACTACTAATGTGTAAGAAAGAGACTAATAAGTTTATTTTTGTCATCTTTTGGACCAGAAAAATAACGACAGAATATAATGAAGAGCCACATTGCATCATGTAACTATATGAATTCAATCACATTATTGCAACTATATTGTCGCTATTCGTCGAATGTGTAATGGACTTATCTTAATTAAAGTGACTCTTTTCATCCTAAATTATTTATTCCATTTGACTTTTCACGTTCACTGAAATGCGGTTTGAAATTTAAACTTTTCTAATTCTTCACGAGTAAAAATTATAAAAAGTTGATATTTCAAAAATATACATTGAACCGAATCTAACAAGATCTCATATTTCACATGACTATATCATTTCCTATCGGCTAATGAGAATTCATGCTCAAAATTATTGAAATTTGACTCCCGAAATAGAACGAAAATAGGTTAATCCAATGATTCATATGTAGTTAACACTAAACTAGTTAACACAAAAATTGGCTCACAATAGCCTCATGCCCTCGTAACAAAATTAACCAGATCGAATTCATAACCTTGAAACTCATTTAGATTTAATCCATGTATTCTCAAATGTAGATATTTTTATTTAGGGATTTGAATTTTTTTATTATAGTAACAGTGTCTTCTGATTAATTATTATTTGAAGGTAACGAATTCGAAGACCTTAAAATGAGTAGAAACAAATTCAATGGGTCCATGTGGATGATATTATAAGGTCGAGTAGAACTCTGTTTGACTTGAAGAATGGGATGAATGAAGTAGGTTTGGCCTTTTATATTTAACATTATCGATCAATTATCTATGGGTATATATCGATCAATTTTCTAGGGGCATCTAGAAAAAATAGTGAACAAGTTTGTCAACACACAAGATATTGTCGTTGCAACTTGCAATATACATACAAAACCTACCAACTTTGATGGAGACCATTTACTCTTATTTGGGTGGAGCTTTAAATTTATTATACTCTATAATATATACCATTATGTATGTTTAAAGATAAATTATTGTTCAATAATAAAGCATTACTAAGTAGTGCTTGTGAAAGAAAAAGTATAAAGCAAATATATATGTCTCCTTATTAACAAATACACCATTCGGAATTTTCTATTATCGTTCAAAATTTATGAAATGTAACATAATACGTTTAATCTAGAAGTAGGACATGAAATCCGCAATACACATATCACTTTATATTTAGTGTATCATGTATGCATAGGCGAAACCAGGATGAAAATAAAGGGGGTTGACAACTTTGAAAAAATTAAATAATGGGGCCAAAATTTTAAAAAAGAATGTTAAAGAATCAACAAAAATTAAAAAATTATGTTAAAAATGTACCTTAGAGGACTTGAACGCATGAACTCCACCTTTTAGAGGAAGCTCCTAACCAACTAAGCTAGACTTTTACTTAGTTTTGTTACACTTTTTATTTTTTATATTAAAAAATTGCCAAAAACAATATACGCTATATATCGATACCGAAAGACCTAGGAGGGCCGGTGCCCCAGTCCGCTAATAAGATGGAGTATAAAAGCAAACTTATGATCTTATGTCTTTCTTAATATCCATTTATGTTGACATGTTTATATATCATGTTTTTATATTTATTTGTTTGATCATTTCTCATCTTACAAAGAAGTTGGTGCCCTTTAATAAATGTAATGCTTCATTTTTAACCCTCCTTCTAACCTCCAAGATGTCTTATTAAGTCCAAGAAATTTCTATTCTATGCTACCCAAACAACTAAAATTTTGATTTAAATAATAAAATGATTGAAATAATAAAAAGAACTAACTTGAAAAATAAAATATAGGCCCAATTTTTATTCATAAAGATTGTCCATTGGACCCAACAAGCAAGTCCAAATTGGATGTTTGGGCTACCCATTATACAATCCCATCTAAGCCCATTTATCACATATATAAATATAAAAAGGAGGGAAAAATCAGTTGGAAAAAAAGAAACTGAAAAGGTTGCTCTTGTGTAGAAGAAGTTTCTCTCTTTTCTTAGATGCTCCAGGTTCCATTACAGTTATTTCCCGCTATTTTTTTCATTCATGTCCCAATTAGATTGTCCAATTTCGCCATCATTTTTAGATAAATCCAAAATAAACTAATACTTAGTAGTTTAAATTGGATCAGTTATACGAATACAACTTCTTCATTCATCTTCTTGTTGAGTCATGTCCTTCATTAATCCCATAAATTATTGCTAATTTACTATATTATGTGGAATAATTGCCCTTACCATTTTTTGATTAGTTGATAGTTTTGCTCTTGATTGATTTTACTGCTATTAGTATGAGAATTAATTCAAATTCTAGCAATTGCCACCAAATTGATATGCCTTTAGTTTTACATAAAAATGTCAAAAAACCCAAAAAGAACACACAAAGTACAGCAGTTTTGAGTATTAAATCTTTCGATTTACCTTTAGTTTCGACTGTTAACAATTTGGCCTGTGAATTGATACATCTTAAGCCTGATAAAGCGTATAGTATCGGTCGCAATCATCGTCGTTGTGAATTTGTTATTAGTGATTGTAGAGTGAGTAATATACATTGCTGTTTGCTGTTTAATTCGTCGAAGAAAAGGGTTTTTATATGTGATGGGTATGGGTTTAGTTTTGGTGAGAGTGGTGGTAAGGTTAGGGTTTCATCAAACGGGGTTTATGTTAATGGGGAGAGAGTTGAAGAAGGTGTTGTGAAAGAGTTAGAAGCAGGCGATGAGGTTTCGCTTGTATGCGGGGATGGTGGGAGTTGCAGGAACGGAATAAAGATTGGATTTTTTATCGAAAAAGTTCTGTTTTTGGAGGAGGTTGTTTATGGGGAGGCATCTGAAGTTTGTGATAGTAGTCTACGGTTGAATGATCCATGTATTCCCAGAGCGAGCGTTTTGTTAAACACGTGTAGAGGAATCTTGTATAGTAATAATCCTGTATCGTACATCAGGAAATTTATTGGTGACAGTGATGGAGTAAGGAATATTGGTTGTAAAAGAAAGAGAGCAAGTGATTTTTGTATGTTGCCAATATCCAATACACTGTATGAGGATGTACAAAATCATTTGTGTAAAAGAGAGTCACCTAGGGATGGTAATAATTTTTTTTTTATTAATTTAGCAAATAAATGTCATGAAATTGTTGATGCGAATCCTCAGAAGGATTCTCGTCTTTTAACTTGTGATAAAAATAAAGGTGATAATATTGAGCAATCAGTTACATTATTAGACAAGGGAGCAACAGTTTCCAGTAACTGCACCGAGCCGGAACCATGTAATACTACTGGAATAGATATAGCGGAAACAAGTTATTGTGATGATAAATTACAGCCATCTGGTGATGGATCCAAAGAACCTCAAGTGATAATTGACAAGTTGCAGTTAAGTTTTAATGGTACTAACAGAAAGGACAATAAACAACTAAATAAACTTCATGAAGAGGGTGCAATGGATTATCATAAGAGCACTGAGTTGGAGACATGTAATGATAGTGCAACTGATATAGGGAAAGTGAATTGTGGTGATGATGAGTTGCAGCATATTAAGGGAAGCAAAGAACCTGAAGAGAAGGCCGCTGTTTTTAATGCCTCTGTGGTATTTGGGTCTACAAACTTTCTGAGACATCCGCACATTGTTGGGCGTGAGGACTTTCCCCAAGCAAAATGCAGTAGAAAACCTATCCGCCCACCAGGGAAGAAGTTCTGCCTGAACCGACTTCAGTTCATGGACTATTCCTCTGATACTCAGGATGTTATTTCATTGCCAGAACTATTCTATCCTATTGAAAGTCTTCAGAGGGTATTTATCGCAACATTTACCAGTGATATACGCTGGTGAGTCAACTGCAGACATGTTAGTTCGCATCAATATTGTATTTAGTGCTGTCAAAATGTAAAGTGTAACGTAATGACTCATCTGTCATCTTTTGGTACTTATTAGCCCTATGACTGTTGGTCTTTGGTCTTTAGGTTCTTGGAATACTGTGCGATTCCAGATGATTTGCCAATAACTATTGCTTGCCATAGTACAGAGAGGGGTTGGAGCTCAGGCCCAGACAAAAGGACATCAATTCCATATAGAGATTTTCCAAACTTAATAGTAGTGTAAGTGTCATGTTCTCTAGCTGATATCTCACCAGAGGACAATCGAGGTTGTTTTCTGAAGTCACTGTTTCTTAAGACTAATTCTAATGCATTCAATTAGCATAACAGGTATCCTCCATTTCCTGAGGTAATAGCTTTTGGTCAGGATCTAAGCAGATCAGGAATCGCTTGTCATCATCCGAAGTTTTTTATACTGCAGAGAGAAAACAGTGTCCGTGTTGTCATAACTTCTGCTAATTTGGTCGCAAAACAGGTATCGGTCATGTTCTAACTCCAATCACTTTAAAATTGAATCGAAATATGTTCCCTTTACTTTTCACTTTGTGCAGTTATCGCACTGTCTGCTGTAAGGTGTGACTGCTATATTTTTCTTTTTAACAAGTAGCTGTCTTGGTTGGTTAATTGGTCACATTTTATTCGTGAAATGGCTTGGATTGGTATTAGTCTGGAAACGACTCGATTAGACCATGAGCTGACGCAAAAAAAGAAAACGGTGGATAGGCTAGGTTCACTTGAAGAGAATCTTTTCACTTTGTGCGATTATTGCACTGTCTGCCGTCAGGTGTGACTGCTATATTTTTCTGATCATTGCAAAAATTGAAAATCTTTTTAACTACGTTGATCTTGAGAAGTTCTTTTGTTTTGAGATTAGTGGACATACTAAAATTTGCTTTCGCTGCTCCTTATATGAAGCTACAAATTTCTTTTGTAGAAATTAATGTTGGGTACAACAATCTTTATTTTGGATAATTCTTTGTATTTCCTTGTTGAGTACTTAAGCTGATGTTCTGATCATTTATCCAATACTCAAAAGCAAGTTGCGTTGATAGGATGCTGTCTATTTTCCCATAACGGAGTTAACCTACTTATCTTTCTCTTCTCTTTTTTCGTTTAACTTTGCAGTGGTTACATGTGACAAATACGGTCTGGTGGCAGGATTTTCCTCTCTCAGATACTCCTAATTATTTGTCACTGTTCACTCATTTATCTGAGGCTGAAGTTAACAAAGATTCAGATTGCGATTTTGCTGCTCAGTTGGCTGGATATGTGGCATCTTTGATTGTTGATGTCCCCATTCAGGCGCACTGGATTGCAGAACTGACAAAGTTTGACTTTAAAACGGCTGTTGGGTATCTGGTTGCTTCTGTGCCAGGCATTCATTCAGCGAGATGCCCGTATATATCAGATTCGAGATTTGCCCTTGTAGTGAGTATATTCTTCCAATCACTTCTTTGCTTAAGTATCTGTGTGCCTTGCAATGGCTACTTAAAGTCAAGTGTAGCCTTGTAGGCAGTGATTAAGCATGTGATATGGTTTAGCTCCTGCCTGTTCTACAATTAAAGATGAGTTGGATAGATATTCATAATTGTTATTTAAATTATGTATAATTGATTTATTCAGGGTGGGAATTCTCTGGCGAAATCTTTTGATGCCAAGTTGCTTGGTTATGTAGAAGTATCAGTAGTTGGTTTGAGTTACCTTTTTCGCACTACAGTCGATGCTGACGGATCACGTTTGAAGAAGCTGGCTGCTTTCCTTGGGAAGTGCCGTGTAAATGAACATGCAATGTCAGAGGTTGTTCTAAGGAGAGTTACCAACATCCAAGCTGATACAAATGCTGTCAGTGTTCTTGTTCCTGACCCTGAAAGGCACTCTCTGCAAGGTTTATTGATCACATTAAAGTTTCTCAGATTTATATTTTTTCCAGGCTCCTAATTATGTATTTGTTTATAAAATCTTGCATCTCCAACAATATTGTAATAATATATTTTGAGTCACTATAGTAAATTTGAATTGGAATTCAATAATCTATCAAAAATTGGATTGAAGATGATAGGGTATACGATATAAAAAGAATAGAAGCAGGAGGTATTTAGCTATTTATATCTTTCTCAGTTTGATGGCTTTCTTTCTTGTTCATGTGTAACTTACACTTTATGCCTTCGTATCTGGTAGTCTTTTATTGCTATTGTATTTGGCATTAACTTAAGTTGATTTCCATTGCTTTAGATTTCGTACAAGTTGGATTTCTTCCCAAAAATATTGCAAAGTGGGTGGCACCATTGACGGATGTTGGCCTTTTTGCATTCTCTGCTTATATTTATCCGAAGGAAGTCCTTGCAACTGCTTTAGAAGGAAGCAATCGTAAAGTACAGTTGATACTGTATGTGACCCAGGTTTGGAATTGAAGCCTTTGATAGTTTCTTTCCTGTAATGTTTCTATCTTAAATATTCTGAATAATGACCGCTCTTTATTTTGACAAGTCTCCTAAAACTTCGGTGTGTCTATAATGCCAGGGTCCTTCCTTCCCTAGTATTTCAAAGATAATGCAACCTGAACATGTTTCTGCTCTATCCTCATTACTTGCATCAATTCAAAGGTGTTTTGGACTCTGGCGACTCCAAGAGGTAAGTTTTCGTTGTGTAGTGCCATTTAAGACATGGTCATGTTCCTTGGTGTCGAAATCATGTGCTTACTCTTTATGTGTAGTTATAAATAACATGAAAATGCATTCTGTCTAACTCCATCTGGTTCTCTGGTTCTTTGATGCTAATTAAAGCCTTTATCCCTCTAGATTAATAGTTGTAAATAAATTCATTGTCAGATGTACCTGCTACAAAGTCTGCTTTTGAAATACCATAAAGTATTCTTGAATATTTTATACGTGCTTCACATATTCTGACTACTGTTTCTTTCTGCACCTCCTCCTTGGTTACTCCTTTTAGGTTTTGAGCCGCTACAAATGGCCTGAACATCTGGAAACTGAGTTTGTGTTTGGTGAGTTTGTTAAAATTGTGCCTAATGGTCCTCCACCTCTATTTAGTTTTTGCTGTATGAAATGTCTTCTACTGATTATGAATTCCTCGGATGCTGCAGTAGTGTGAAAACAAGACCATTTTCTACATTTCTCACTTACTAATGGCTATCAGTAACGTGTGTTATATCGTTTCCAATTTCAAGTAGTAAAGAATAAGTCGTACTCAAGACTTTTATTATGATATCTTGTATAGTGATTCATTCTGTTCTTTTTCAAATGGTTTCCCTATCATCTCAAGGTTCATCTTCAATTGGAGCTGTCAATGCACATTTCTTGGCTGCATTTTCAGCAGCATCTGGAAAGAAATCTCTGAGGTGTACTGACTCTGAAGAATCTGACCCTGATGTAAGAACTCATTTTAACTGTTACTTTGTGCAACATGTTGTTGTTGTTGTTTATATCTAATAGTTCCGACTTCTTCGGTAGTGGGGTTGTTGGAGTGCAAGTCAAGAGTTATGTAGTCCATCTATCAGAATAATTTTCCCAACCATTGAGAGAGTGAAAAATGCATCTTGCGGAATTCTAGCATCAAAGTATCTGTTGTGCTTCTCACAGGTAAAATTGATTCAACTTTTAGAATCTAGCTTTTGTGATTAATAGGGAAGTCTGAATGTAAAGAGATGACAGGATAAAGAAAAGTTTATGCATATATAAAGGCAATGAAAGCCATGAAGTCTGATGGATAATGTTTTGTTTGATCTCATGCAGAAAACATGGCAAAGGCTAAGGAATATTGGAGTGCTTCATGATGCAGTTCCTCACCCCATTGATAGAATTGGCCTTCCCATGCATGTCAAGGTAATCTCCTCTCTAGTGTAATGTTGAATATCAGGCTTCATATTAATCTCTTCCGGGAATTCAGTTAACTACTGATGATGATTACTTGGTGTTGGCTTAATTATGATTAGATCCTTGCTTATTAGGTTTCCTCTGTAGAGTTCTACTTTACATCACTATTTAGATGTGAACATCATATGCTTAAGCAGGTCGCTCGAAGAAGGTTCCAATGCAACAATGAATCTCCGTTTGGGTGGGTTTATTGTGGCTCCCACAATTTCAGTGCTGCTGCTTGGGGCCGTCCACTTTCCAGCTCCATTGACAAGCCTGCAGTTAGAGATATGAAGAAACCAGTTCTAGGTTCAAGGCTTCACATTTCTAATTATGAACTTGGAATTATTTTCGTTGTTCATCCGTCAAACATGGAGGCCAATCCACACCAAATGGATATGAATGTGGATGACATAACTCTACCTTTTGTCATGCCTGCTCCAAAGTATACGTGGAGAGACAAACCAGCAACTAGACAAGCCATGTGGGAGGCATTATCTGAGCTTAGCACACGCGAAAGAGAGAAATGTGAAACAGTAAGAGTGGCAAGCCAATGCTTGGAAGAAGAAATTCCGGTTGAGGAAGACGATGTCGTGGAGGCCAATGTTACCGTCACCAGAGAGAATGAAGATGAGAAAGCTTATGCAGATAAGCTATGGAGTCAAGTTGATTCGTCTCAACGCCTTTAACTTCCATAAAACGGAAGGTTCTCGTTGAAGCTCGAACTTGGTGGTATCATGGTGGTCTTCTGGAGGCTACGCATGTACATACATTCATCTATTCTGTTTCTCGCCAACGTTTCATCTCTTGCAGCATTAGCATCTGATTGTTGGTGTTGTGTCTTATAGTGGATGTGTTTATTGTTACAACCAATTTATTCGGTTCTGTTACCATAGCGTGCCTGTAAATTGTAGGTGTTTATATTACACATTCTTGTACTATAACAGATTTGTATCCCTACGGCCTACCTTCAAATGAGGTAGACCTTGCACAAATTTAATAATATCATGACTTCATTATTTCACCCTAACTCAATCTTACATTTTAATATTTAACTAATTAAATCAAAATGATAATTTAGTTTCTAAAACTAAATGTTACTACGTATGTTATGAAATGAAAAGATGGAATGTGGATTAGACAATCAACAGTAAACTAATGTATAAAGTATTTATGAATAAAAAAAGGATTACATTCATCATTAATCATACATCAAAGATCAATAGACCGCCGCAAGGACACCAGAGGTCCAAATTGTACTCCTGAGATGTCCAAATGACAACCGGATTAAATTGTAACATACAGCAGAGCTAGCTTGATTGTTGTCTTTCGTAACAATTATAGCGTTCCAGAAAAAGAAAGCTCTATAGTGGTGGACAATCTGTGAAGATGAAGAAGGCTCTCCATAGGATTTTCTTGCCCCAGTGATGCAACAATAGGCCTTCACTACTCCTGAAGTTCAAGGGCAAATCAGGTTAAACGGGAGTAGATATAAACTCAATGATGTAGAGGTCGAAACTACCCAACACAAACTATTTGAGAAAGCCTAAGTTGAAGTTAATTATTGATCCAAGTATGATATAGATAGTATTACATAATGAAGATTTTAATACCTGTTCCATATCCGCAGGGCCATCATTCTGCTGTTCAGCTTCTGCATCTTTGTTCTCATTATCACCATCTTTATTGGCGTCTGTGTCCATTTTCTCTACCTTTGAATTCTCACTTTTAGCCGGATCATCAACTTCTGGGATACCAAGGTCAGCAGGGATTTGGCCCGTCTTCAGAGCCTGAATGAGAAAGAGCAGTAAAATAATGCTCCAATTTAAGTATTGAAAGGCATCTTAGATATTTATTTGTTTCGAGTAAGAGGCCAAAAGGTGTAAAATTATTCACCTGTTCAAGCCTCGCCACTTCTTCAAGTGTTTGTGAGTTAACAATGGCAGCCTGTACACACAGAACAGAACAGAACTGAGTCACAGGAGTGAAAAACTATCTCTAAATTTCAGACAATGTTGCACATTTATAGAGGGGAGGGCAGAAATAATGAACGCTTCAAAAGTAAAGATTGATGAAGTATGAAAAGGACTTGAAAGCATCTTGAGCACTAAACCAAAACACATTAACTTGGTGAGTCCATGTTGGAATATGAAGTTCTATCCTGCGAGTCGTTGTTGATCAATTTTGCAGGAATGTAAGATGAAAGGGGTACCTTAATAGCTATAATTTGCTCAGGTGTAGGACCAGCTGGTTTAGCTGGTTGCTCCTCCTTTGATACCTCTGGGGTGTTTGCAACCTCGCCAGGTACAAATGTCTTTACAGAAACCTTTTTCGCCTCTTCTTCGGCTTCTTCAGATGCGAATAACTTTTTTGCTTCCATGCGCTCCTATAATAAGGAACATGGGAACCACTTAGCATGAGAACCATGATAGGTGAAGCTACACACCCAGTGTGATAAGAATAGAGTAACATAATATGCAGTTTCAACATAAATAAACAAGAACATAAGTATCCCCATACTTCTGAAAGAATCCCTTAGGTCTATTTATATCTCAAAGCACCACGAATATATGAAACAATCGTACTTATTACACTACATACGCTTATCATTATTGTTGATGCTGACTGCAGAGCAGAATCAGCAATGGATCATATATGATAGTATGCAAATGAAAGTGTTGGTAATCGTTAGGTGCAACACGCAAAATACATATAGTGCAGACTCATTGTCTGTAATGACCAAAGTAAAAAGAAATAAGCAAACCTTTTGTTTGACTTTCTTGAAATCGAGCACACGCAGAGACTTAACTTGTGGATAACATAAAGCCGATAGTTTGGCTTCTTGGTGATGTTATTGTCCAGAAAACTCAAGTATTGCAGCTTAGGTAATGAAGCAAGCGGGTCTATCTCAACCAAATTAGTTAGCCTATTGTTGGTCAGAACCAAAGTATGCAATTTGGGCAAGAACTCTGAAACAATACAAAAACCAACACAAACAAAATTCAGTGAACATGGTATGCACAATGCTCTAGGTAACCTGTAAGATAAATTACTACCATCACAAAATTTGCAACATTACCTCCCAAGTTGGGATTGATACGTGTAATCCTATTGTTGTTCATCAGGATAGTTCCCAGCCGATTTAGATAAGGAAAATTTTCAAGCTTAACTATCTCATTATCAGATAAGTCGATTGTATCAAATTGATCCTGCCATAAAATCAACAATAAACACAACTCACTAAAAATTAAATTTATAACAAGCAATACTTCCCCATCCCAAGAGGATTGTCTAATTTTGAACTTCGATGGTTGATGAATAAATTTCACCTCAAGTAGTTGTGTATATCTTTGTATAATACTTGGTAAAAAATATACAATATAAAACGCTAGTATTTTTGACACACTTTTCGACTAACATGATACTATTTTACCATTAGAAACCAAACTGGACAATCTTTTTGGCATAAAAGAAGTATTAACCAAAACAAAATAAGCTGAAGAAAGCTAACCTCAGTAGCACCCAAATTCTCTATAACAGGAATCTTATTACCTATACATCATAAGTAAACATTTTTATAAAACAAAACAACAAAAAAATAATGCCCAGCAACTAATTTCATTATAAAATTGATACATAAAAATAAATTGAGTAAAAAAATAAATAAGTAAAAAGGTGATTTTGTAGACCTCGAAGATCTAATTCGCGTTCCTTGAGGGCATTGAAGAAGTGTGGACTTTTCCAAATCAAGTCAGCTGTAAGACGCACCATATTTGTGTGTCCCAAAATCGAAGTCCTATTTCTCTTTCAACTTTCAAGGATTCGATTTTTATAGCAATGTGTGAGCATGTGAGGTTTCGGAAGGGTTTAGAAGGGGAGGAAGGGGGAGGGGTTATGGTAGCAGGGAGTAGCACCCTCGCATTTTTATCTTATTACTGATTTTTCCCCCAAACTTATTGTATATTCAATGTCACCCCAACCCAAAAGGAAAAAAGTAAAAAAAAAACTCTTGTAAGGTTATAACCACAACAAATATTTATTGAGTAGTGATTATTTGATAGACAATTGAATATATTATAAGATAACAATAAATGTTCTAAGTTATATAGGAATTGACTATGTTTAAGTATAACAATTTGTCTATTCTTGAAATTAATTTTATGGTGGTTTAATGGCACGTTTGATC